>JAKRYI020000277.1:0-20475 GCA_022379115.2 Bauhinia variegata | reverse complement strand
TGGTCCTTCTTCCGTTCGACAAGCTTCAAAGTTGACAAAGCCAAATGTCAAGCATAGATTGATGTAATATGACACAATAAACCATGTGGAGAAGTTTGAGACCAACGAAAGAGAATTTGTCCAAGAATCATCCAACTTAACCAAGTTCGTCCATTTTGGTCTTTCTTCGTTTCGACTAGCTTCAAAGTTGACCGAAGCCAAATGTCAAGCATAGATTGATGTAATATGACACAATAAACCATGTGGAGAAGTTTGAGACCAACGAAGAGAGATTTGGTCCAAGAATCATCCACAGTTACCAAGTTCGTCCATTTTGGTCTTTCTTCGTTTCGACTAGCTTCAAAGTTGACCGAAGCCAAATGTCAAGCATAGATTGATGTAATATGACACAATAAACCATGTGGAGAAGTTTGAGACCAACGAAGAGAGATTTGGTCCAAGAATCATCCAACTTGACCAAGTTCGTCCATTTTGTCTTCTTTCGTTTCGACTAGCTTCAAAGTTTACCGAAGCCAAATGTCAAGCATAGATTGATGTAATATGACACAATAAACCATGTTGAGAAGTTTGAGACCAACGAAGAGAGATTTGGTCCAAGAATCATCCACTTAGACCAAGTTCGTCCATTTTGGTCTTCTTTCTTCTTTCGACTAGCTTCAAAGTTGACCGAAGCCAAATGTCAAGCATAGATTGATGTAATATGACACAATAAACCATGTGGAGAAGTTTGAGACCAACGAAGAGAGATTTGGTCCAAGAATCATCCACATGGACCAAGTTCGTCCATTTTGGTCTTTCTTTTTCGACTAGCTTCAAAGTTGACCGAAAGCCAAATGTCAAGCATATTGATGTAATATGACACAATAAACCATGTGGAGAAGTTTGAGACCAACGAAGAGAGATTTGGTCAAGAATCATCCAACATTACCAAGTTCGTCCATTTTGGTCTTTCGTTTCGACTAGCTTCAAAGTTGACCGAAGCCAAATGTCAAGCATAGATTGATGTAATATGACACAATAAACCATGTGGAGAAGTTTGAGACCAACGAAGAGAGATTTGGTCCAAGAATCATCTACATAACCAAGTTCGTCCATTTTGGTCTTTCTTCGTTTCGACTAGCTTCAAAGTTGACGAAGCCAAATGTCAAGCATAGATTGATGTAATATGACACAATAAACCATGTGGAGAAGTTTGAGACCAACGAAGAGAGATTTGTCCAAGAATCATCCAATGACCAAGTTCGTCCATTTTGGTCTTTCTTCGTTTCGACTAGCTTCAAAGTTGACCGAAGCCAAATGTCAAGCATAGAGATGATGTAATATGACACAATAAACCATGTGGAGAAGTTTGAGACCAACGAAGAGAGATTTGGTCCAAGAATCATCCAAGGGACCAAGTTCGTCCATTTTGGTCTTTCTTCCTTCGACTAGCTTCAAAGTTGACCGAAGCCAAATGTCAAGCATAGATTGATGTAATATGACACAATAAACCATGTGGAGAAGTTTGAGACCAACGAAAGAGATTTGGTCCAAGAATCATCCACTTAACCAAGTTCGTCCATTTTGGTCTTCTTCGTTTCGACTAGCTTCAAAGTTGACCGAAGCCAAATGTCAAGCATAGATTGATGTAATATGACACAATAAACCATGTGGAGAAGTTTGAGACCAACGAAGAGAGATTTGGTCCAAGAATCATCCAACTTGACCAAGTTCGTCCATTTTGGTCTTTCTTCGTTTCGACTAGCTTCAAAGTTGACCGAAGCAAAATGTCAAGCATAAGATTGATGTAATATGACACAATAAACCATGTGGAGAAGTTTGAGACCAACGAAGAGAGATTTGGTCCAAGAATCATCCACTTGACCAAGTTCGTCCATTTTGGTCTTCTTCGTTTCGACTAGCTTCAAAGTTGACCGAAGCCAAATGTCAAGCATAGATTGATGTAATATGACACAATAAACCATGTGGAGAAGTTTGAGACCAACGAAAGAAATTTGGTCCAAGAATCATCCAATGGACCAAGTTCGTCCATTTTGGTCTTTCTTCGTTTCGACTAGCTTCAAAGTTGACCGAAGCCAAATGTCAAGCATAGATTGATGTAATATGACACAATAAACCATGTGGAGAAGTTTGAGACCAACGAAGAGAGATTTGGTCCAAGAATCATCCACTTGGACCAAGTTCGTCCATTTTGGTCTTCTTCGTTTCGACTAGCTTCAAAGTTGACCGAAGCCAAATGTCAAGCATAGATTGATGTAATATGACACAATAAACCATGTGGAGAAGTTTGAGACCAACGAGAGAGATTTGGTCCAAGAATCATCACATGGACCAAGTTCGTCCATTTTGTCTTTCTTCGTTTCGACAAGCTTCAAAGTTGACCGAAGCCAAATGTCAAGCATAGATTGATGTAATATGACACAATAAACCATGTGGAGAAGTTTGAGACCAACGAAGAGAGATTTGGTCCAAGAATCATCCACTTAGACCAAGTTCGTCCATTTTGGTCTTTCTTCGTTTCGACTAGCTTCAAAGTTGACCGAAGCCAAATGTCAAGCATAGATTGATGTAATATGACACAATAAACCATGTGGAGAGTTTGAGACCAACGAAGAGAGATTTGGTCCAAGAATCATCCAATTACCAAGTTCGTCCATTTTGGTCTTTCTTCTTTCGACTAGCTTCAAAGTTGACCGAAGCCAAATGTCAAGCATAGATTGATGTAATATGACAATAAAACATGTGGAGAAGTTTGAGACCAACGAAGAGAGATTTGTCCAAGAATCATCCACAGACCAAGTTCGTCCATTTTGGTCTTTCTTCGTTTCGACAAGCTTCAAGTCATGACCGAAGCCAAATGTCAAGCATAGATTGATGTAATATGACACATTAAACCATGTGGAGAAGTTTGAGACCAACGAAGAGAGATTTGGTCCAAGAATCATCCAACAGACCAAGTTCGTCCATTTTGGTCTTTCTTCTTTCGACTAGCTTCAAAGTTGACCGAAGCCAAATGTCAAGCATAGATTGATGTAATATGACACAATAAACCATGTGGAGAAGTTTGAGACCAACGAAGAGAGATTTGGTCCAAGAATCATCCACTTGACCAAGTTCGTCCATTTTGGTCTTTCTTCGTTTCGACTAGCTTCAAAGTTGACCGAAGCCAAATGTCAAGCATAGATTGATGTAATATGACACAATAAACCATGTGGAAAGTTTGAGACCAACGAAGAGAGATTTGGTCCAAGAATCATCCACTTGACCAAGTTCGTCCATTTTGGTCTTTCTTCGTTTCGACTAGCTTCAAAGTTGACCGAAGCCAAATGTCAAGCATAGATTGATGTAATATGACACAATAAACCATGTGGAGAAGTTTGAGACCAACGAAGAGAGATTTGGTCCAAGAATCATCCAACTTAACCAAGTTCGTCCATTTTGGTCTTTCTTCTTTCGACAGCTTCAAAGTTGACCGAAGCCAAATGTCAAGCATAGATTGATGTAATATGACACAATAAACCATGTGGAGAAGTTTGAGACCAACGAAGAGAGATTTGGTCCAAGAATCATCCACTTACCAAGTTCGTCCATTTTGGTCTTTCTTCGTTTCGACTAAGCTTCAAAGTTGACCGAAGCCAAATGTCAAGCATAGATTGATGTAATATGACACATTAAACCATGTGGAGAAGTTTGAGACCAACGAAGAGAGATTTGGTCCAAGAATCATCCACTGGACCAAGTTCGTCCATTTTGGTCTTTCTTCGTTTCGACTAAGCTTCAAAGTTGACCGAAGCCAAATGTCAAGCATAGATTGATGTAATATGACACAATAAACCATGTGGAGAAGTTTGAGACCAACGAAGAGAGATTTGGTCCAAGAATCATCCACTTGACCAAGTTCGTCCATTTTGGTCTTTCTTCGTTTCGACATAGCTTCAAAGTTGACCGAAGCCAAATGTCAAGCATAGATTGATGTAATATGACACAATAAACCATGTGGAGAAGTTTGAGACCAACGAAGAGAGATTTGGTCCAAGAATCATCCACTAACCAAGTTCGTCCATTTTGGTCTTTCTTCGTTTCGACTAGCTTCAAAGTTGACCGAAGCCAAATGTCAAGCATAGATTGATGTAATATGACACAATAAACCATGTGGAGAAGTTTGAGACCAACGAAGAGAGATTTGGTCCAAGAATCATCCACTTGACCAAGTTCGTCCATTTTGGTCTTCTTCGTTTCGACAAGCTTCAAAGTTGACCGAAGCCAAATGTCAAGCATAGATTGATGTAATATGACACAATAAACCATGTGGAGAAGTTTGAGACCAACGAAGAGAGATTTGGTCCAAGAATCATCCAATGGACCAAGTTCGTCCATTTTGGTCTTTCTTCGTTTCGACTAGCTTCAAAGTTGACCGAAGCCAAATGTCAAGCATAGATTGATGTAATATGACACAATAAACCATGTGGAGAAGTTTGAGACCAACGAAGAGAGATTTGGTCCAAGAATCATCCAATGACCAAGTTCGTCCATTTTGGTCTTTCTTCGTTTCGACAAGCTTCAAAGTTGACCGAAGCCAAATGTCAAGCATAGATTGATGTAATATGACACATAAACCATGTGGAGAAGTTTGAGACCAACGAAGAGAGATTTGGTCCAAGAATCATCCACTTGGACCAAGTTCGTCCATTTTGGTCTTTCTTTCGTTTCGACAGCTTCAAAGTTGACCGAAGCCAAATGTCAAGCATAGATTGATGTAATATGACACATTAAACCATGTGGAGAAGTTTGAGACCAACGAAGAGAGATTTGGTCCAAGAATCATCCACTTGACCAAGTTCGTCCATTTTGGTCTTTCTTCGTTTCGACTAGCTTCAAAGTTGACCGAAGCCAAATGTCAAGCATAGATTGATGTAATATGACACAATTAAACCATGTGGAGAAGTTTGAGACCAACGAAGAGAGATTTGGTCCAAGAATCATCCACATGACCAAGTTCGTCCATTTTGGTCTTTCTTCGTTTCGACAAGCTTCAAAGTTGACCGAAGCCAAATGTCAAGCATAGATTGATGTAATATGACACAATAAACCATGTGGAGAAGTTTGAGACCAACGAAGAGAGATTTGGTCCAAGAATCATCCACTTGACCAAGTTCGTCCATTTTGGTCTTTCTTCGTTTCGACAAGCTTCAAAGTTGACCGAAGCCAAATGTCAAGCATAGATTGATGTAATATGACACAATAAACCATGTGGAGAAGTTTGAGACCAACGAAGAAGATTTGGTCCAAGAATCATCCACTTGGACCAAGTTCGTCCATTTTGGTCTTTCTTCGTTTCGACAAGCTTCAAAGTTGACCGAAGCCAAATGTCAAGCATAGATTGATGTAATATGACACATAAACCATGTGGAGAAGTTTGAGACCAACGAAGAGAGATTTGGTCCAAGAATCATCCACATGGACCAAGTTCGTCCATTTTGGTCTTTCTTCGTTTCGACTAGCTTCAAAGTTGACCGAAGCCAAATGTCAAGCATAGATTGATGTAATATGACACAATAAACCATGTGGAGAAGTTTGAGACCAACGAAGAGAGATTTGGTCCAAGAATCATCCAACTTGACCAAGTTCGTCCATTTTGGTCTTTCTTCGTTTCGACAAGCTTCAAAGTTGACCGAAGCCAAATGTCAAGCATAGATTGATGTAATATGACACAATAAACCATGTGGAGAAGTTTGAGACCAACGAAGAGAGATTTGGTCCAAGAATCATCCACATGGACCAAGTTCGTCCATTTTGGTCTTCTTCGTTTCGACAAGCTTCAAAGTTGACCGAAGCCAAATGTCAAGCATAGATTGATGTAATATGACACAATAAACCATGTGGAGAAGTTTGAGACCAACGAAGAGAGATTTGGTCCAAGAATCATCCACATGGACCAAGTTCGTCCATTTTGGTCTTTCTTCGTTTCGACTAGCTTCAAAGTTGACCGAAGCCAAATGTCAAGCATAGATTGATGTAATATGACACAATAAACCATGTGGAGAAGTTTGAGACCAACGAAGAGAGATTTGGTCCAAGAATCATCCACATGGACCAAGTTCGTCCATTTTGGTCCTTCTTCGTTTCGACTAGCTTCAAAGTTGACCGAAGCCAAATGTCAAGCATAGATTGATGTAATATGACACAATAAACCATGTGGAGAAGTTTGAGACCAACGAAGAGAGATTTGGTCCAAGAATCATCCACATGGACCAAGTTCGTCCATTTTGGTCCTTCTTCGTTTCGACAAGCTTCAAAGTTGACCGAAGCCAAATGTCAAGCATAGATTGATGTAATATGACACATTAAACCATGTGGAGAAGTTTGAGACCAACGAAGAGAGATTTGGTCCAAGAATCATCCAACTTAACCAAGTTCGTCCATTTTGGTCTTTCTTCGTTTCGACAGCTTCAAAGTTGACCGAAGCCAAATGTCAAGCATAGATTGATGTAATATGACACAATAAACCATGTGGAGAAGTTTGAGACCAACGAAGAGAGATTTGGTCCAAGAATCATCCACATGACCAAGTTCGTCCATTTTGGTCTTTCTTCGTTTCGACAAGCTTCAAAGTTGACCGAAGCCAAATGTCAAGCATAGATTGATGTAATATGACACAATAAACCATGTGGAGAAGTTTGAGACCAACGAAGAGAGATTTGGTCCAAGAATCATCCACATGGACCAAGTTCGTCCATTTTGGTCTTTCTTCGTTTCGACTAGCTTCAAAGTTGACCGAAGCCAAATGTCAAGCATAGATTGATGTAATATGACACAATAAACCATGTGGAGAAGTTTGAGACCAACGAAGAGAGATTTGGTCCAAGAATCATCCACATGACCAAGTTCGTCCATTTTGGTCCTTCTTCGTTTCGACAAGCTTCAAAGTTGACCGAAGCCAAATGTCAAGCATAGATTGATGTAATATGACACAATAAACCATGTGGAGAAGTTTGAGACCAACGAAGAGAGATTTGGTCCAAGAATCATCCACATGGACCAAGTTCGTCCATTTTGGTCTTTCTTCGTTTCGACTAGCTTCAAAGTTGACCGAAGCCAAATGTCAAGCATAGATTGATGTAATATGACACAATAAACCATGTGGAGAAGTTTGAGACCAACGAAGAGAGATTTGGTCCAAGAATCATCCACTTGGACCAAGTTCGTCCATTTTGGTCTTCTTCGTTTCGACTAGCTTCAAAGTTGACCGAAGCCAAATGTCAAGCATAGATTGATGTAATATGACACAATAAACCATGTGGAGAAGTTTGAGACCAACGAAGAGAGATTTGGTCCAAGAATCATCCACATGGACCAAGTTCGTCCATTTTGGTCTTCTTCGTTTCGACAAGCTTCAAAGTTGACCGAAGCCAAATGTCAAGCATAGATTGATGTAATATGACACAATAAACCATGTGGAGAAGTTTGAGACCAACGAAGAGAGATTTGGTCCAAGAATCATCCACATGGACCAAGTTCGTCCATTTTGGTCTTTCTTCGTTTCGACAAGCTTCAAAGTTGACCGAAGCCAAATGTCAAGCATAGATTGATGTAATATGACACAATAAACCATGTGGAGAAGTTTGAGACCAACGAAGAGAGATTTGGTCCAAGAATCATCCACATGGACCAAGTTCGTCCATTTTGGTCCTTCTTCGTTTCGACTAGCTTCAAAGTTGACCGAAGCCAAATGTCAAGCATAGATTGATGTAATATGACACAATAAACCATGTGGAGAAGTTTGAGACCAACGAAGAGAGATTTGGTCCAAGAATCATCCACTTAACCAAGTTCGTCCATTTTGGTCTTCTTCGTTTCGACTAGCTTCAAAGTTGACCGAAGCCAAATGTCAAGCATAGATTGATGTAATATGACACAATAAACCATGTGGAGAAGTTTGAGACCAACGAAGAGAGATTTGGTCCAAGAATCATCCACTTGGACCAAGTTCGTCCATTTTGGTCTTCTTCGTTTCGACTAGCTTCAAAGTTGACCGAAGCCAAATGTCAAGCATAGATTGATGTAATATGACACATTAAACCATGTGGAGAAGTTTGAGACCAACGAAGAGAGATTTGGTCCAAGAATCATCCACATTGGACCAAGTTCGTCCATTTTGGTCTTCTTCGTTTCGACTAGCTTCAAAGTTGACCGAAGCCAAATGTCAAGCATAGATTGATGTAATATGACACAATAAACCATGTGGAGAAGTTTGAGACCAACGAAGAGAGATTTGGTCCAAGAATCATCCACATTGACCAAGTTCGTCCATTTTGGTCTTTCTTCGTTTCGACAAGCTTCAAAGTTGACCGAAGCCAAATGTCAAGCATAGATTGATGTAATATGACACAATAAACCATGTGGAGAAGTTTGAGACCAACGAAGAGAGATTTGGTCCAAGAATCATCCACATGGACCAAGTTCGTCCATTTTGGTCTTTCTTCGTTTCGACAAGCTTCAAAGTTGACCGAAGCCAAATGTCAAGCATAGATTGATGTAATATGACACAATAAACCATGTGGAGAAGTTTGAGACCAACGAAGAGAGATTTGGTCCAAGAATCATCCACATGGACCAAGTTCGTCCATTTTGGTCTTTCTTCGTTTCGACTAGCTTCAAAGTTGACCGAAGCCAAATGTCAAGCATAGATTGATGTAATATGACACAATAAACCATGTGGAGAAGTTTGAGACCAACGAAGAGAGATTTGGTCCAAGAATCATCCACTTACCAAGTTCGTCCATTTTGGTCTTTCTTCGTTTCGACAAGCTTCAAAGTTGACCGAAGCCAAATGTCAAGCATAGATTGATGTAATATGACACAATAAACCATGTGGAGAAGTTTGAGACCAACGAAGAGAGATTTGGTCCAAGAATCATCCACATGGACCAAGTTCGTCCATTTTGGTCTTTCTTCGTTTCGACTAGCTTCAAAGTTGACCGAAGCCAAATGTCAAGCATAGATTGATGTAATATGACACAATAAACCATGTGGAGAAGTTTGAGACCAACGAAGAGAGATTTGGTCCAAGAATCATCCACATGGACCAAGTTCGTCCATTTTGGTCTTTCTTCGTTTCGACAAGCTTCAAAGTTGACCGAAGCCAAATGTCAAGCATAGATTGATGTAATATGACACAATAAACCATGTGGAGAAGTTTGAGACCAACGAAGAGAGATTTGGTCCAAGAATCATCCACATGGACCAAGTTCGTCCATTTTGGTCTTTCTTCGTTTCGACTAGCTTCAAAGTTGACCGAAGCCAAATGTCAAGCATAGATTGATGTAATATGACACAATAAACCATGTGGAGAAGTTTGAGACCAACGAAGAGAGATTTGGTCCAAGAATCATCCACTTGGACCAAGTTCGTCCATTTTGGTCTTTCTTCGTTTCGACAAGCTTCAAAGTTGACCGAAGCCAAATGTCAAGCATAGATTGATGTAATATGACACATTAAACCATGTGGAGAAGTTTGAGACCAACGAAGAGAGATTTGGTCCAAGAATCATCCACTTGACCAAGTTCGTCCATTTTGGTCTTTCTTCGTTTCGACAGCTTCAAAGTTGACCGAAGCCAAATGTCAAGCATAGATTGATGTAATATGACACAATAAACCATGTGGAGAAGTTTGAGACCAACGAAGAGAGATTTGGTCCAAGAATCATCCAATGGACCAAGTTCGTCCATTTTGGTCTTTCTTCGTTTCGACAAGCTTCAAAGTTGACCGAAGCCAAATGTCAAGCATAGATTGATGTAATATGACACAATAAACCATGTGGAGAAGTTTGAGACCAACGAAGAGAGATTTGGTCCAAGAATCATCCACATGGACCAAGTTCGTCCATTTTGGTCTTTCTTCGTTTCGACAAGCTTCAAAGTTGACCGAAGCCAAATGTCAAGCATAGATTGATGTAATATGACACAATAAACCATGTGGAGAAGTTTGAGACCAACGAAGAGAGATTTGGTCCAAGAATCATCCACTTGGACCAAGTTCGTCCATTTTGGTCTTTCTTCGTTTCGACAAGCTTCAAAGTTGACCGAAGCCAAATGTCAAGCATAGATTGATGTAATATGACACAATAAACCATGTGGAGAAGTTTGAGACCAACGAAGAGAGATTTGGTCCAAGAATCATCCACATGGACCAAGTTCGTCCATTTTGGTCTTTCTTCGTTTCGACAAGCTTCAAAGTTGACCGAAGCCAAATGTCAAGCATAGATTGATGTAATATGACACAATAAACCATGTGGAGAAGTTTGAGACCAACGAAGAGAGATTTGGTCCAAGAATCATCCACTTGACCAAGTTCGTCCATTTTGGTCTTCTTCGTTTCGACAAGCTTCAAAGTTGACCGAAGCCAAATGTCAAGCATAGATTGATGTAATATGACACAATAAACCATGTGGAGAAGTTTGAGACCAACGAAGAGAGATTTGGTCCAAGAATCATCCACATGGACCAAGTTCGTCCATTTTGGTCTTTCTTCGTTTCGACTAGCTTCAAAGTTGACCGAAGCCAAATGTCAAGCATAGATTGATGTAATATGACACAATAAACCATGTGGAGAAGTTTGAGACCAACGAAGAGAGATTTGGTCCAAGAATCATCCACTTGGACCAAGTTCGTCCATTTTGGTCTTTCTTCGTTTCGACTAGCTTCAAAGTTGACCGAAGCCAAATGTCAAGCATAGATTGATGTAATATGACACAATAAACCATGTGGAGAAGTTTGAGACCAACGAAGAGAGATTTGGTCCAAGAATCATCCACATGGACCAAGTTCGTCCATTTTGGTCTTTCTTCGTTTCGACTAGCTTCAAAGTTGACCGAAGCCAAATGTCAAGCATAGATTGATGTAATATGACACAATAAACCATGTGGAGAAGTTTGAGACCAACGAAGAGAGATTTGGTCCAAGAATCATCCACTTGGACCAAGTTCGTCCATTTTGGTCTTCTTTCGTTTCGACTAGCTTCAAAGTTGACCGAAGCCAAATGTCAAGCATAGATTGATGTAATATGACACAATAAACCATGTGGAGAAGTTTGAGACCAACGAAGAGAGATTTGGTCCAAGAATCATCCACATGACCAAGTTCGTCCATTTTGGTCTTTCTTCGTTTCGACTAGCTTCAAAGTTGACCGAAGCCAAATGTCAAGCATAGATTGATGTAATATGACACAATAAACCATGTGGAGAAGTTTGAGACCAACGAAGAGAGATTTGGTCCAAGAATCATCCACATGGACCAAGTTCGTCCATTTTGGTCTTCTTCGTTTCGACAAGCTTCAAAGTTGACCGAAGCCAAATGTCAAGCATAGATTGATGTAATATGACACATAAACCATGTGGAGAAGTTTGAGACCAACGAAGAGAGATTTGGTCCAAGAATCATCCACATGACCAAGTTCGTCCATTTTGGTCTTTCTTCGTTTCGACTAGCTTCAAAGTTGACCGAAGCCAAATGTCAAGCATAGATTGATGTAATATGACACAATAAACCATGTGGAGAAGTTTGAGACCAACGAAGAGAGATTTGGTCCAAGAATCATCCACATGGACCAAGTTCGTCCATTTTGGTCTTTCTTCGTTTCGACTAGCTTCAAAGTTGACCGAAGCCAAATGTCAAGCATAGATTGATGTAATATGACACAATAAACCATGTGGAGAAGTTTGAGACCAACGAAGAGAGATTTGGTCCAAGAATCATCCACATGACCAAGTTCGTCCATTTTGGTCTTTCTTCGTTTCGACTAGCTTCAAAGTTGACCGAAGCCAAATGTCAAGCATAGATTGATGTAATATGACACAATAAACCATGTGGAGAAGTTTGAGACCAACGAAGAGAGATTTGGTCCAAGAATCATCCACTTGGACCAAGTTCGTCCATTTTGGTCCTTCTTCGTTTCGACAAGCTTCAAAGTTGACCGAAGCCAAATGTCAAGCATAGATTGATGTAATATGACACAATAAACCATGTGGAGAAGTTTGAGACCAACGAAGAGAGATTTGGTCCAAGAATCATCCACATGGACCAAGTTCGTCCATTTTGGTCTTTCTTCGTTTCGACTAGCTTCAAAGTTGACCGAAGCCAAATGTCAAGCATAGATTGATGTAATATGACACAATAAACCATGTGGAGAAGTTTGAGACCAACGAAGAGAGATTTGGTCCAAGAATCATCCACTGGACCAAGTTCGTCCATTTTGGTCTTTCTTCGTTTCGACTAGCTTCAAAGTTGACCGAAGCCAAATGTCAAGCATAGATTGATGTAATATGACACAATAAACCATGTGGAGAAGTTTGAGACCAACGAAGAGAGATTTGGTCCAAGAATCATCCACTTGGACCAAGTTCGTCCATTTTGGTCTTTTTCGTTTCGACAAGCTTCAAAGTTGACCGAAGCCAAATGTCAAGCATAGATTGATGTAATATGACACAATAAACCATGTGGAGAAGTTTGAGACCAACGAAGAGAGATTTGGTCCAAGAATCATCCACTTGACCAAGTTCGTCCATTTTGGTCCTTCTTCGTTTCGACGACTAGCTTCAAAGTTGACCGAAGCCAAATGTCAAGCATAGATTGATGTAATATGACACAATAAACCATGTGGAGAAGTTTGAGACCAACGAAGAGAGATTTGGTCCAAGAATCATCCACATGACCAAGTTCGTCCATTTTGGTCCTTCTTCGTTTCGACAAGCTTCAAAGTTGACCGAAGCCAAATGTCAAGCATAGATTGATGTAATATGACACAATAAACCATGTGGAGAAGTTTGAGACCAACGAAGAGAGATTTGGTCCAAGAATCATCCAATGACCAAGTTCGTCCATTTTGGTCTTTCTTCGTTTCGACTAGCTTCAAAGTTGACCGAAGCCAAATGTCAAGCATAGATTGATGTAATATGACACAATAAACCATGTGGAGAAGTTTGAGACCAACGAAGAGAGATTTGGTCCAAGAATCATCCACTTGACCAAGTTCGTCCATTTTGGTCTTCTCTTCGTTTCGACTAGCTTCAAAGTTGAACGAAGCCAAATGTCAAGCATAGATTGATGTAATATGACACAATAAACCATGTGGAGAAGTTTGAGACCAACGAAGAGAGATTTGGTCCAAGAATCATCCACTTGGACCAAGTTCGTCCATTTTGGTCTTCTTCGTTTCGACTAGCTTCAAAGTTGACCGAAGCCAAATGTCAAGCATAGATTGATGTAATATGACACAATAAACCATGTGGAGAAGTTTGAGACCAACGAAGAGAGATTTGGTCCAAGAATCATCCAACTTGGACCAAGTTCGTCCATTTTGGTCTTTCTTCGTTTCGACAAGCTTCAAAGTTGACCGAAGCCAAATGTCAAGCATAGATTGATGTAATATGACACAATAAACCATGTGGAGAAGTTTGAGACCAACGAAGAGAGATTTGGTCCAAGAATCATCCACATGGACCAAGTTCGTCCATTTTGGTCTTCTTCGTTTCGACTAGCTTCAAAGTTGACCGAAGCCAAATGTCAAGCATAGATTGATGTAATATGACACAATAAACCATGTGGAGAAGTTTGAGACCAACGAAGAGAGATTTGGTCCAAGAATCATCCACTTGACCAAGTTCGTCCATTTTGGTCTTTCTTCGTTTCGACAGCTTCAAAGTTGACCGAAGCCAAATGTCAAGCATAGATTGATGTAATATGACACAATAAACCATGTGGAGAAGTTTGAGACCAACGAAGAGAGATTTGGTCCAAGAATCATCCACATGGACCAAGTTCGTCCATTTTGGTCTTTCTTCGTTTCGACTAGCTTCAAAGTTGACCGAAGCCAAATGTCAAGCATAGATTGATGTAATATGACACAATAAACCATGTGGAGAAGTTTGAGACCAACGAAGAGAGATTTGGTCCAAGAATCATCCAACTGGACCAAGTTCGTCCATTTTGGTCTTTCTTCGTTTCGACAAGCTTCAAAGTTGACCGAAGCCAAATGTCAAGCATAGATTGATGTAATATGACACAATAAACCATGTGGAGAAGTTTGAGACCAACGAAGAGAGATTTGGTCCAAGAATCATCCACATGACCAAGTTCGTCCATTTTGGTCTTCTTCGTTTCGACTAAGCTTCAAAGTTGACCGAAGCCAAATGTCAAGCATAGATTGATGTAATATGACACAATAAACCATGTGGAGAAGTTTGAGACCAACGAAGAGAGATTTGGTCCAAGAATCATCCACTTGACCAAGTTCGTCCATTTTGGTCTTCTTTGTTTCGACTAGCTTCAAAGTTGACCGAAGCCAAATGTCAAGCATAGATTGATGTAATATGACACATTAAACCATGTGGAGAAGTTTGAGACCAACGAAGAGAGATTTGGTCCAAGAATCATCCACTTGACCAAGTTCGTCCATTTTGGTCTTTTCGTTTCGACTAGCTTCAAAGTTGACCGAAGCCAAATGTCAAGCATAGATTGATGTAATATGACACAATAAACCATGTGGAGAAGTTTGAGACCAACGAAGAGAGATTTGGTCCAAGAATCATCCACTTGGACCAAGTTCGTCCATTTTGGTCTTCTTCGTTTCGACTAGCTTCAAAGTTGACCGAAGCCAAATGTCAAGCATAGATTGATGTAATATGACACAATAAACCATGTGGAGAAGTTTGAGACCAACGAAGAGAGATTTGGTCCAAGAATCATCCACTTAACCAAGTTCGTCCATTTTGGTCTTTCTTCGTTTCGACAAGCTTCAAAGTTGACCGAAGCCAAATGTCAAGCATAGATTGATGTAATATGACACATAAACCATGTGGAGAAGTTTGAGACCAACGAAGAGAGATTTGGTCCAAGAATCATCCAATGGACCAAGTTCGTCCATTTTGGTCTTTCTTCGTTTCGACAGCTTCAAAGTTGACCGAAGCCAAATGTCAAGCATAGATTGATGTAATATGACACATTAAACCATGTGGAGAAGTTTGAGACCAACGAAGAGAGATTTGGTCCAAGAATCATCCACATGGACCAAGTTCGTCCATTTTGGTCTTCTTCGTTTCGACTAAGCTTCAAAGTGACCGAAGCCAAATGTCAAGCATAGATTGATGTAATATGACACAATAAACCATGTGGAGAAGTTTGAGACCAACGAAGAGAGATTTGGTCCAAGAATCATCCACATGGACCAAGTTCGTCCATTTTGGTCCTTCTTCTTTTCGACTAGCTTCAAAGTTGACCGAAGCCAAATGTCAAGCATAGATTGATGTAATATGACACAATAAACCATGTGGAGAAGTTTGAGACCAACGAAGAGAGATTTGGTCCAAGAATCATCCACTTGACCAAGTTCGTCCATTTTGGTCTTCTTCGTTTCGACTAGCTTCAAAGTTGACCGAAGCCAAATCAAGCATAGATTGATGTAATATGACACATAAACCATGTGGAGAAGTTTGAGACCAACGAAGAGAGATTTGGTCAAGAATCATCCACATAACCAAGTTCGTCCATTTTGGTCTTTCTTCGTTTCGACTAGCTTCAAAGTTGACCGAAGCCAAATGTCAAGCATAGATTGATGTAATATGACACAATAAACCATGTGGAGAAGTTTGAGACCAACGAAGAAGATTTGGTCCAAGAATCATCCACATGGACCAAGTTCGTCCATTTTGGTCTTTCTTCGTTTCGACTAGCTTCAAAGTTGACCGAAGCCAAATGTCAAGCATAGATTGATGTAATATGACACAATAAACCATGTGGAGAAGTTTGAGACCAACGAAGAGAGATTTGGTCCAAGAATCATCCAACATGGACCAAGTTCGTCCATTTTGTCTTCTTTGTTTCGACTAAGCTTCAAAGTTGACCGAAGCCAAATGTCAAGCATAGATTGATGTAATATGACACATTAAACCATGTGGAGAAGTTTGAGACCAACGAAGAGAGATTTGGTCCAAGAATCATCCAATGGACCAAGTTCGTCCATTTTGGTCTTTCTTCGTTTCGACTAGCTTCAAAGTTGAACCGAAGCCAAATGTCAAGCATAGATTGATGTAATATGACACATAAACCATGTGGAGAAGTTTGAGACCAACGAAGAGAGATTTGGTCCAAGAATCATCCAATGGACCAAGTTCGTCCATTTTGGTCTCTTCTTGTTTCGACTCTTTCAAAGTTGACCGAAGCCAAATGTCAAGCATAGATTGATGTAATATGACACAATAAACCATGTGGAGAAGTTTGAGACCAACGAAGAGAGATTTGGTCAAGAATCATCCAAGGACCAAGTTCGTCCATTTTGGTCTTTCTTCTTTCGACTAGCTTCAAAGTTGACCAAAGCCAAATGTCAAGCATAGATTGATGTAATATGACACAATAAACCATGTGGAGAAGTTTGAGACCAACGAAGAGAGATTTGGTCCAAGAATCATCCACATGGACAAGTTCGTCCATTTTGGTCTTCTTCGTTTCGACAAGCTTCAAAGTTGACCGAAGCCAAATGTCAAGCATAGATTGATGTAATATGACACAATAAACCATGTGGAGAAGTTTGAGACCAACGAAGAGAGATTTGGTCCAAGAATCATCCACTTAGACCAAGTTCGTCCATTTTGGTCTTCTTCGTTTCGACTAGCTTCAAAGTTACCGAAGCCAAATGTCAAGCATAGATTGATGTAATATGACACAATAAACCATGTGGAGAAGTTTGAGACCAACGAAGAGAGATTTGGTCCAAGAATCATCCACTTGACCAAGTTCGTCCATTTTGGTCTTCTTCGTTTCGACTAGCTTCAAAGTTGACCGAAGCCAAATGTCAAGCATAGATTGATGTAATATGACACAATAAACCATGTGGAGAAGTTTGAGACCAACGAAGAGAGATTTGGTCCAAGAATCATCCACTTGGACCAAGTTCGTCCATTTTGGTCTTCTTGTTTCGACTAGCTTCAAAGTTGACCGAAGCCAAATGTCAAGCATAGATTGATGTAATATGACACATAAACCATGTGGAGAAGTTTGAGACCAACGAAGAGAGATTTGGTCCAAGAATCATCCACATTACCAAGTTCGTCCATTTTGGTCCTTCTTCCTTTCGACAAGCTTCAAAGTTGACCGAAGCCAAATGTCAAGCATAGATTGATGTAATATGACACAATAAACCATGTGGAGAAGTTTGAGACCAACGAAGAGAGATTTGGTCCAAGAATCATCCACATGGACCAAGTTCGTCCATTTTGGTCTTTCTTCCTTTCGACAAGCTTCAAAGTTGACCGAAGCCAAATGTCAAGCATAGATTGATGTAATATGACAAATTAACCATGTGGAGAAGTTTGAGACCAACGAAGAGAGATTTGGTCCAAGAATCATCCACATAACCAAGTTCGTCCATTTTGGTCCTTCTCGTTTCGACAAGCTTCAAAGTTACCGAAGCCAATGTCAAGCATAGATTGATGTAATATGACACATTAAACATGTGGAGAAGTTTGAGACCAACGAAGAGAGATTTGGTCCAAGAATCATCCAACTTAACCAAGTTCGTCCATTTTGGTCTTTCTTCGTTTCGACTAGCTTCAAAGTTGACCGAAGCCAAATGTCAAGCAAGATTGATGTAATATGACACAATAAACCATGTGGAGAAGTTTGAGACCAACGAAGAGAGATTTGGTCCAAGAATCATCCACATGGACCAAGTTCGTCCATTTTGGTCTTTCTTCCTTCGACAAGCTTCAAAGTTGACCGAAGCCAAATGTCAAGCATAGATTGATGTAATATGACACATAATAAACCATGTGGAGAAGTTTGAGACCAACGAAGAGAGATTTGGTCCAAGAATCATCCACATAGACCAAGTTCGTCCATTTTGTCCTTCTTCGTTCGACAACTTCTTCAAAGTTGACAAAGCCAAATGTCAAGCATAGATTGATGTAATATGACACAATAAACCATGTGGAGAAGTTTGAGACCAACGAAGAGAGATTTGGTCCAAGAATCATCCACTTAACCTAGTTCGTCCATTTTGTCTTTCTTCGTTTCGACAAGCTTCAAAGTTGACCGAAGCCAAATGTCAAGCATAGATTGATGTAATATGACACAATAAACCATGTGGAGAAGTTTGAGACCAACGAAGAGAATATTGTCCAAGAATCATCCACTTGGAACCAAGTTCGTCCATTTTTTGGTCTTCTTCGTTTCGACTAGCTTCAAAGTTGACCAAGCCAAATGTCAAGCATAGATTGATGTAATATGACACATAAACCATGTGGAGAAGTTTGAGACCAACGAAGAGAGATTTGGTCCAAGAATCATCCACATAACCAAGTTCGTCCATTTTGGTCCTTCTTCGTTTCGACTCTCGACAAGCTTCAAGTTGACCGAAGCCAAATGTCAAGCATAGATTGATGTAATAGACACATTAAACCATGTGGAGAAGTTTGAGACCAACGAAGAGAGATTTGGTCCAAGAATCATCCAATTAACCAAGTTCGTCCATTTTGGTCTTTCTTCGTTTCGACAGCTTCAAAGTTGACCGAAGCCAAATGTCAAGAATAGATTGATGTAATATGACACAATAAACCATGTGGAGAAGTTTGAGACCAACGAAGAGAGATTTTCTCAAGTCACATAGATCATCCATCACATGCCAAGTTCGTCCATTTTGGTCTTTCTTCTTTTCGACAAGCTTCAAAGTTGATCGAAGCCAAATGTCAAGCATAGATTGATGTAATATGACACATAAACCATGTGGAGAAGTTTGAGACCAACGAAGAGAGATTTGGTCCAAGAATCAACCACATGGACCAAGTTCGTCCATTTTGGTCCTTCTTCGTTTCGACTAGCTTCAAAGTTGACGAAGCCAAATGTCAAGCATAGATTGATGTAATATGACACATTAAACCATGTGAGAAGTTTGAGACCAACGAAGAGAGATTTGTGTCCAAGAATCATCCAACATGGACCAAGTTCGTCCATTTTGGTCCTTCTTCCTTTCGACTAGCTTCAAAGTTGGACCGAAGCCAAATGTCAAGCATAGATTGATGTAATATGACACAATAAACCATGTGGAGAAGTTTGAGACCAACGAAGAGAGATTTTGTCCAAGAATCATCCACATAGACCAAGTTCGTCCATTTTGGTCTTCTTCCTTTCGACTAGCTTCAAATTGACCGAAGCCAAATGTCAAGCATAGATTGATGTAATATGACACAATAAACCATGTGGAGAAGTTTGAGACCAACGAAGAGAGATTTGGTCCAAGAATCATCCAACATAGACCAAGTTCGTCCATTTTGGTCCTTCTTCTTTTTTCGACAAGCTTCAAAGTTGACCGAAGCCAAATGTCAAGCATAAGATTGATGTAAATATGACACATTAAACCATGTGGAGAAGTTTGAGACCAACGAAGAGAGATTTGGTCCAAGAATCATCAACATGGAACCAAGTTCGTCCATTTTGGTCTTTCTTCGTTTCGACAAGTTTCAAATTGAACGAAGCCAAAATTCAAGCATAGATTATGTAATATGACACAATAAACCATGTGGAGAAGTTTGAGACCAACGAAGAGAGATTTGGTCCAAGAATCATCCAACTTAGCCAAGTTCGTCCATTTTGGTCTTTCTTCCTTCTCGACAAGCTTCAAAGTTGACCGAAAGCAAATGTCAAGCATAATTGATGTAATATGACACATTAAACCATGTGGAGAAGTTTGAGACCAACGAAGAGAGATTTGGTCCAAGAATCATCCACATAACCAGTTCGTCCATTTTGGTCTTCTTCCTTTCGACAAGCTTCAAAGTTGACCGAAGCCAAATGTCAAGCATAGATTGATGTAATATGACAACATTAAACCATGTGGAAAGTTTGAGACCAACGAAGAGAGATTTGGTCCAAGAATCATCCACATTGACCAAGTTCGTCCATTTTGGTCTTCTTCCTTTCGACAAGCTTCAAAGTTGACCGAAGCCAAATGTCAAGCATAGATTGATGTAATATGACACAATAAACCATGTGGAGAAGTTTGAGACCAACGAAGAGAGATTTGGTCCAAGAATCATCCACTTACCAAGTTCGTCCATTTTGGTCTTCTCTTCCTTTCGACAAGCTTCAAAGTTGACCGAAGCCAAATGTCAAGCATAATTGATGTAATATGACCAAATTAACCCATGTGGAGAAGTTGAGACCAACGAAGAGAATTTTGTCCAAGAATCATCCAACTTACCAAGTTCGTCCATTTTGGTCTTTCTTCGTTTCGACAAGCTTCAAAGTTGACCGAAGCCAAATGTCAAGCATAGATTGATGTAATATGACACAATAAACCATGTGGAGAAGTTTGAGACCACAAGAGAGATTTGGTCCAAGAATCATCCAACATAACAAGTTCGTCCATTTTGGTCTTCTTCCTTTCGACTAGCTTCAAAGTTGACCGAAGCCAAATGTCAAGCATAAGATG
>JAKRYI020000276.1:0-31513 GCA_022379115.2 Bauhinia variegata | reverse complement strand
CGAAGAAGACCAAAATGGACGAACTTGGTTAATGTTGATGATTCTTGGACCAAATCTCTCTTCGTTGGTCTCAAACTTCTCCACATGGTTTATTGTGTCATATTACATCAATCTATGCTTGACATTTGGCTTCGTCAACTTTGAAGCTTGTCGAAACGAAGAAAGACCAAAATGGACGAACTTGGTTAAGTGGATGATTCTTGGACCAAATCTCTCTTCGTTGTCTCAAACTTCTCCACATGGTTTAATTGTGTCATATTACATCAATCTATGCTTGACATTTGGCTTCGGTCAACTTTGAAGCTTGTCGAAACGAAGAAAGACCAAAATGGACGAACTTGGTCAAGTGGATGATTCTTGGACCAAATCTCTCTTCGTTGGTCTCAAACTTCTCCACATGGTTTATTGTGTCATATTACATCAATCTATGCTTGACATTTGCTTCGTCAACTTTGAAGCTTGTCGAAACATAAAGGAC
Source organism: Bauhinia variegata (assembly GCA_022379115.2). Taxonomy (NCBI): domain Eukaryota; kingdom Viridiplantae; phylum Streptophyta; class Magnoliopsida; order Fabales; family Fabaceae; genus Bauhinia; species Bauhinia variegata. Next base: position 31,035 of record JAKRYI020000276.1, on the reverse strand, counting down.
CAAAATGGACGAACTTGGTCAATGGATGATTCTTGGACCAAATCTCTCTTCGTTGGTCTCAAACTTCTCCACATGGTTTATTGTGTCATATTACATCAATCTATGCTTGACATTTGGCTTCGGTCACTTTGAAGCTTGTCGAAACGAAGAAAGACCAAAATGGACGAACTTGGTCCATGTGGATGATTCTTGGACCAAATCTCTCTTCGTTGGTCTCAAACTTCTCCACATGGTTTATTGTGTCATATTACATCAATCTATGCTTGACATTTGGCTTCGGTCAACTTTGAAGCTTGTCGAAACAAGAAAGACCAAAATGGACGAACTTGGTCCATGGATGATTCTTGGACCAAATCTCTCTTCGTTGGTCTCAAACTTCTCCACATGGTTTATTGTGTCATATTACATCAATCTATGCTTGACATTTGGCTTCGGTCAACTTTGAAGCTTGTCGAAACGAAGAAAGACCAAAATGGACGAACTTGGTCAATGTTGGATGATTCTTGGACCAAATCTCTCTTCGTTGGTCTCAAACTTCTCCACATGGTTTATTGTGTCATATTACATCAATCTATGCTTGACATTTGGTTCGGTCAACTTTGAAGCTTGTCGAAACGAAAAGACCAAAATGGACGAACTTGGTCAATTGGATGATTCTTGGACCAAATCTCTCTTCGTTGGTCTCAAACTTCTCCACATGGTTTATTGTGTCATATTACATCAATCTATGCTTGACATTTGGCTTCGGTCAACTTTGAAGCTTGTCGAAAGAAGAAAGACCAAAATGGACGAACTTGGTTAAGTGGATGATTCTTGGACCAAATCTCTCTTCGTTGGTCTCAAACTTCTCCACATGGTTTATTGTGTCATATTACATCAATCTATGCTTGACATTTGGCTTCGGTCAACTTTGAAGCTTGTCGAAACGAAGAAAGACCAAAATGGACGAACTTGGTCAATTGGATGATTCTTGGACCAAATCTCTCTTCGTTGGTCTCAAACTTCTCCACATGGTTTATTGTGTCATATTACATCAATCTATGCTTGACATTTGGCTTCGGTCAACTTTGAAGCTTGTCGAAACAAAGAAAGACCAAAATGGACGAACTTGGTCCAGTGGATGATTCTTGGACCAAATCTCTCTTCGTTGGTCTCAAACTTCTCCACATGGTTTATTGTGTCATATTACATCAATCTATGCTTGACATTTGGCTTCGGTCAACTTTGAAGCTTGTCGAAAAAGAAGAAGACCAAAATGGACGAACTTGGTCCTGTGGATGATTCTTCTTGACCAAATCTCTTCGTTGGTCTCAAACTTCTCCACATGGTTTATTGTGTCATATTACATCAATCTATGCTTGACATTTGGCTTCGGTCAACTTTGAAGCTTGTCGAAACGAAGAAAGACCAAAATGGACGAACTTGGTCAATGGATGATTCTTGGACCAAATCTCTCTTCGTTGGTCTCAAACTTCTCCACATGGTTTAATGTGTCATATTACATCAATCTATGCTTGACATTTGGCTTCGGTCAACTTTGAAGCTTGTCGAAACGAAGAAAGACCAAAATGGACGAACTTGGTCCATGTGGATGATTCTTGGACCAAATCTCTCTTCGTTGGTCTCAAACTTCTCCACATGGTTTAATGTGTCATATTACATCAATCTATGCTTGACATTTGGCTTCGGTCAACTTTGAAGCTTGTCGAAACAAAGAAAGACCAAAATGGACGAACTTGGTCCATGTGATGATTCTTGGACCAAATCTCTCTTCGTTGGTCTCAAACTTCTCCACATGGTTTATTGTGTCATATTACATCAATCTATGCTTGACATTTGGCTTCGGTCAACTTTGAAGCTTGTCGAAACGAAGAAAGACCAAAATGGACGAACTTGGTCCAGTGGATGATTCTTGGACCAAATCTCTCTTCGTTGGTCTCAAACTTCTCCACATGGTTTAATGTGTCATATTACATCAATCTATGCTTGACATTTGGCTTCGGTCAACTTTGAAGCTTGTCGAAACGAAGAAGGACCAAAATGGACGAACTTGGTTAATGGGATGATTCTTGGACCAAATCTCTCTTCGTTGGTCTCAAACTTCTCCACATGGTTTAATGTGTCATATTACATCAATCTATGCTTGACATTTGGCTTCGGTCAACTTTGAAGCTGTCGAAACGAAGAAAGACCAAAATGGACGAACTTGGTTAAGTTGATGATTCTTGGACCAAATCTCTCTTCGTTGGTCTCAAACTTCTCCACATGGTTTATGTGTCATATTACATCAATCTATGCTTGACATTTGGCTTCGGTCAACTTTGAAGCTTGTCGAAACGAAAGACCAAAATGGACGAACTTGGTTAAGTGGATGATTCTTGGACCAAATCTCTCTTCGTTGGTCTCAAACTTCTCCACATGGTTTAATGTGTCATATTACATCAATCTATGCTTGACATTTGGCTTCGGTCAACTTTGAAGCTTGTCGAAACGAAGAAAGACCAAAATGGACGAACTTGGTCCAGTTGGATGATTCTTGGACCAAATCTCTCTTCGTTGGTCTCAAACTTCTCCACATGGTTTATTGTGTCATATTACATCAATCTATGCTTGACATTTGGCTTCGGTCAACTTTGAAGCTTGTCGAAACGAAGAAGACCAAAATGGACGAACTTGGTCCAAGTTGATGATTCTTGGACCAAATCTCTCTTCGTTGGTCTCAAACTTCTCCACATGGTTTATTGTGTCATATTACATCAATCTATGCTTGACATTTGGCTTCGGTCAACTTTGAAGCTTGTCGAAACGAAGAAAGACCAAAATGGACGAACTTGGTTAATGTGGATGATTCTTGGACCAAATCTCTCTTCGTTGGTCTCAAACTTCTCCACATGGTTTATTGTGTCATATTACATCAATCTATGCTTGACATTTGGCTTCGGTCAACTTTGAAGCTTGTCGAAACGAAGAAAGACCAAAATGGACGAACTTGGTTAAGTGGATGATTCTTGGACCAAATCTCTCTTCGTTGGTCTCAAACTTCTCCACATGGTTTATGTGTCATATTACATCAATCTATGCTTGACATTTGGCTTCGGTCAACTTTGAAGCTTGTCGAAACGAAGAAAGACCAAAATGGACGAACTTGGTTAAGTTGGATGATTCTTGGACCAAATCTCTCTTCGTTGGTCTCAAACTTCTCCACATGGTTTATTGTGTCATATTACATCAATCTATGCTTGACATTTGGCTTCGGTCAACTTTGAAGCTTGTCGAAACGAAGAAAGACCAAAATGGACGAACTTGGTCCATGTGGATGATTCTTGGACCAAATCTCTCTTCGTTGGTCTCAAACTTCTCCACATGGTTTATTGTGTCATATTACATCAATCTATGCTTGACATTTGGCTTCGGTCAACTTTGAAGCTTGTCGAAACGAAGAAAGACCAAAATGGACGAACTTGGTCCAGTGGATGATTCTTGGACCAAATCTCTCTTCGTTGGTCTCAAACTTCTCCACATGGTTTATTGTGTCATATTACATCAATCTATGCTTGACATTTGGCTTCGGTCAACTTTGAAGCTTGTCGAAACGAAGAAAGACCAAAATGGACGAACTTGGTTAATGTGGATGATTCTTGGACCAAATCTCTCTTCGTTGGTCTCAAACTTCTCCACATGGTTTAATGTGTCATATTACATCAATCTATGCTTGACATTTGGCTTCGGTCAACTTTGAAGCTTGTCGAAACGAAGAAAGACCAAAATGGACGAACTTGGTTAATGTGGATGATTCTTGGACCAAATCTCTCTTCGTTGGTCTCAAACTTCTCCACATGGTTTATTGTGTCATATTACATCAATCTATGCTTGACATTTGGCTTCGGTCAACTTTGAAGCTTGTCGAAACGAAGAAAGACCAAAATGGACGAACTTGGTCCATGTGGATGATTCTTGGACCAAATCTCTCTTCGTTGGTCTCAAACTTCTCCACATGGTTTATGTGTCATATTACATCAATCTATGCTTGACATTTGGCTTCGGTCAACTTTGAAGCTTGTCGAAACAAGAAAGACCAAAATGGACGAACTTGGTCCAGTGGATGATTCTTGGACCAAATCTCTCTTCGTTGGTCTCAAACTTCTCCACATGGTTTATTGTGTCATATTACATCAATCTATGCTTGACATTTGGCTTCGGTCAACTTTGAAGCTTGTCGAAACGAAGAAAGACCAAAATGGACGAACTTGGTCCAGTTGATGATTCTTGGACCAAATCTCTCTTCGTTGGTCTCAAACTTCTCCACATGGTTTATTGTGTCATATTACATCAATCTATGCTTGACATTTGGCTTCGGTCAACTTTGAAGCTTGTCGAAACGAAGAAAGACCAAAATGGACGAACTTGGTCCATGTTGATGATTCTTGGACCAAATCTCTCTTCGTTGGTCTCAAACTTCTCCACATGGTTTATTGTGTCATATTACATCAATCTATGCTTGACATTTGGCTTCGGTCAACTTTGAAGCTTGTCGAAACGAAGAAAGACCAAAATGGACGAACTTGGTTAAGTGGGATGATTCTTGGACCAAATCTCTCTTCGTTGGTCTCAAACTTCTCCACATGGTTTATTGTGTCATATTACATCAATCTATGCTTGACATTTGGCTTCGGTCAACTTTGAAGCTTGTCGAAACAAGAAAGACCAAAATGGACGAACTTGGTCAAGTGGATGATTCTTGGACCAAATCTCTCTTCGTTGGTCTCAAACTTCTCCACATGGTTTATTGTGTCATATTACATCAATCTATGCTTGACATTTGGCTTCGGTCAACTTTGAAGCTTGTCGAAACGAAGAAAGACCAAAATGGACGAACTTGGTTAAGTTGATGATTCTTGGACCAAATCTCTCTTCGTTGGTCTCAAACTTCTCCACATGGTTTATTGTGTCATATTACATCAATCTATGCTTGACATTTGGCTTCGGTCAACTTTGAAGCTAGTCGAAACGAAGAAAGACCAAAATGGACGAACTTGGTCCATTGGATGATTCTTGGACCAAATCTCTCTTCGTTGGTCTCAAACTTCTCCACATGGTTTAATGTGTCATATTACATCAATCTATGCTTGACATTTGGCTTCGGTCAACTTTGAAGCTTGTCGAAACGAAGAAAGACCAAAATGGACGAACTTGGTCAAGTGGATGATTCTTGGACCAAATCTCTCTTCGTTGGTCTCAAACTTCTCCACATGGTTTAATGTGTCATATTACATCAATCTATGCTTGACATTTGGCTTCGGTCAACTTTGAAGCTTGTCGAAAAGAAGAAAGACCAAAATGGACGAACTTGGTTAAGTTGATGATTCTTGGACCAAATCTCTCTTCGTTGGTCTCAAACTTCTCCACATGGTTTATTGTGTCATATTACATCAATCTATGCTTGACATTTGGCTTCGGTCAACTTTGAAGCTTGTCGAAACGAAGAAAGACCAAAATGGACGAACTTGGTTAAGTGGATGATTCTTGGACCAAATCTCTCTTCGTTGGTCTCAAACTTCTCCACATGGTTTATTGTGTCATATTACATCAATCTATGCTTGACATTTGGCTTCGGTCAACTTTGAAGCTAGTCGAAACAAGAAAGACCAAAATGGACGAACTTGGTCAATGTTGATGATTCTTGGACCAAATCTCTCTTCGTTGGTCTCAAACTTCTCCACATGGTTTATTGTGTCATATTACATCAATCTATGCTTGACATTTGGCTTCGGTCAACTTTGAAGCTTGTCGAAAAGAAGGACCAAAATGGACGAACTTGGTTAATGGATGATTCTTGGACCAAATCTCTCTTCGTTGGTCTCAAACTTCTCCACATGGTTTATTGTGTCATATTACATCAATCTATGCTTGACATTTGGCTTCGGTCAACTTTGAAGCTTGTCGAAACGAAGAAAGACCAAAATGGACGAACTTGGTTAATGTGGATGATTCTTGGACCAAATCTCTCTTCGTTGGTCTCAAACTTCTCCACATGGTTTATTGTGTCATATTACATCAATCTATGCTTGACATTTGGCTTCGGTCAACTTTGAAGCTTGTCGAAACGAAGAAAGACCAAAATGGACGAACTTGGTTAATTGGATGATTCTTGGACCAAATCTCTCTTCGTTGGTCTCAAACTTCTCCACATGGTTTATTGTGTCATATTACATCAATCTATGCTTGACATTTGGCTTCGGTCAACTTTGAAGCTTGTCGAAACGAAGAAGGACCAAAATGGACGAACTTGGTTAAGTGGATGATTCTTGGACCAAATCTCTCTTCGTTGGTCTCAAACTTCTCCACATGGTTTATTGTGTCATATTACATCAATCTATGCTTGACATTTGGCTTCGGTCAACTTTGAAGCTTGTCGAAACGAAGAAAGACCAAAATGGACGAACTTGGTTAAGTGGATGATTCTTGGACCAAATCTCTCTTCGTTGGTCTCAAACTTCTCCACATGGTTTATTGTGTCATATTACATCAATCTATGCTTGACATTTGGCTTCGGTCAACTTTGAAGCTTGTCGAAACAAAGAAAGACCAAAATGGACGAACTTGGTTAATTGGATGATTCTTGGACCAAATCTCTCTTCGTTGGTCTCAAACTTCTCCACATGGTTTATTGTGTCATATTACATCAATCTATGCTTGACATTTGGCTTCGGTAACTTTGAAGCTTGTCGAAACGAAGAAAGACCAAAATGGACGAACTTGGTCAAGTGGATGATTCTTGGACCAAATCTCTCTTCGTTGGTCTCAAACTTCTCCACATGGTTTATTGTGTCATATTACATCAATCTATGCTTGACATTTGGCTTCGGTCAACTTTGAAGCTTGTCGAAACAAGAAAGACCAAAATGGACGAACTTGGTCAAGTTGGATGATTCTTGGACCAAATCTCTCTTCGTTGGTCTCAAACTTCTCCACATGGTTTATTGTGTCATATTACATCAATCTATGCTTGACATTTGGCTTCGGTCAACTTTGAAGCTTGTCGAAAAGAAGAAAGACCAAAATGGACGAACTTGGTTAATGTGGATGATTCTTGGACCAAATCTCTCTTCGTTGGTCTCAAACTTCTCCACATGGTTTATTGTGTCATATTACATCAATCTATGCTTGACATTTGGCTTCGGTCAACTTTGAAGCTAGTCGAAACGAAGAAAGACCAAAATGGACGAACTTGGTTAAGTTGGATGATTCTTGGACCAAATCTCTCTTCGTTGGTCTCAAACTTCTCCACATGGTTTATTGTGTCATATTACATCAATCTATGCTTGACATTTGGCTTCGGTCAACTTTGAAGCTTGTCGAAAAAAAAGACCAAAATGGACGAACTTGGTTAATGTGGATGATTCTTGGACCAAATCTCTCTTCGTTGGTCTCAAACTTCTCCACATGGTTTAATGTGTCATATTACATCAATCTATGCTTGACATTTGGCTTCGGTCAACTTTGAAGCTAGTCGAAAAAAAAGACCAAAATGGACGAACTTGGTTAAGTGGATGATTCTTGGACCAAATCTCTCTTCGTTGGTCTCAAACTTCTCCACATGGTTTAATGTGTCATATTACATCAATCTATGCTTGACATTTGGCTTCGGTCAACTTTGAAGCTTGTCGAAACGAAGAAAGACCAAAATGGACGAACTTGGTTAAGGTGGATGATTCTTGGACCAAATCTCTCTTCGTTGGTCTCAAACTTCTCCACATGGTTTATTGTGTCATATTACATCAATCTATGCTTGACATTTGGCTTCGGAACTTTGAAGCTTGTCGAAAGAAGAAAGACCAAAATGGACGAACTTGGTTAAGTGGATGATTCTTGGACCAAATCTCTCTTCGTTGGTCTCAAACTTCTCCACATGGTTTAATGTGTCATATTACATCAATCTATGCTTGACATTTGGCTTCGGTCAACTTTGAAGCTTGTCGAAAACAAAAGGACCAAAATGGACGAACTTGGTTAAGTGGATGATTCTTGGACCAAATCTCTCTTCGTTGGTCTCAAACTTCTCCACATGGTTTATTGTGTCATATTACATCAATCTATGCTTGACATTTGGCTTCGGTCAACTTTGAAGCTTGTCGAAAAAGAAAGACCAAAATGGACGAACTTGTCCATGTGGATGATTCTTGGACCAAATCTCTCTTCGTTGGTCTCAAACTTCTCCACATGGTTTATTGTGTCATATTACATCAATCTATGCTTGACATTTGGCTTCGGTCAACTTTGAAGCTAGTCGAAACGAAGAAAGACCAAAATGGACGAACTTGGTTAATTGGATGATTCTTGGACCAAATCTCTCTTCGTTGGTCTCAAACTTCTCCACATGGTTTATTGTGTCATATTACATCAATCTATGCTTGACATTTGGCTTCGGTCAACTTTGAAGCTTGTCGAAACGAAGAAAGACCAAAATGGACGAACTTGGTTAAGTTGGATGATTCTTGGACCAAATCTCTCTTCGTTGGTCTCAAACTTCTCCACATGGTTTATTGTGTCATATTACATCAATCTATGCTTGACATTTGGCTTCGGAACTTTGAAGCTTGTCGAAAACAAGAAAGACCAAAATGGACGAACTTGGTTAATGTGGATGATTCTTGGACCAAATCTCTCTTCGTTGGTCTCAAACTTCTCCACATGGTTTATTGTGTCATATTACATCAATCTATGCTTGACATTTGGCTTCGGTCAACTTTGAAGCTGTCGAAACGAAGAAAGACCAAAATGGACGAACTTGGTTAATGGATGATTCTTGGACCAAATCTCTCTTCGTTGGTCTCAAACTTCTCCACATGGTTTAATGTGTCATATTACATCAATCTATGCTTGACATTTGGCTTCGGTCAACTTTGAAGCTTGTCGAAACAAAAGAAAGACCAAAATGGACGAACTTGGTCCTGTTGATGATTCTTGGACCAAATCTCTCTTCGTTGGTCTCAAACTTCTCCACATGGTTTATTGTGTCATATTACATCAATCTATGCTTGACATTTGGCTTCGGTCAACTTTGAAGCTAGTCGAAAAGAAGAAGGACCAAAATGGACGAACTTGGTCCATGTTGATGATTCTTGGACCAAATCTCTCTTCGTTGGTCTCAAACTTCTCCACATGGTTTATTGTGTCATATTACATCAATCTATGCTTGACATTTGGCTTCGGTCAACTTTGAAGCTTGTCGAAAGAAGAAAGACCAAAATGGACGAACTTGGTTAATGGATGATTCTTGGACCAAATCTCTCTTCGTTGGTCTCAAACTTCTCCACATGGTTTATTGTGTCATATTACATCAATCTATGCTTGACATTTGGCTTCGGTCAACTTTGAAGCTTGTCGAAACGAAGAAAGACCAAAATGGACGAACTTGGTTAAGTGGATGATTCTTGGACCAAATCTCTCTTCGTTGGTCTCAAACTTCTCCACATGGTTTATTGTGTCATATTACATCAATCTATGCTTGACATTTGGCTTCGGTCAACTTTGAAGCTTGTCGAAAAGAAGAAAGACCAAAATGGACGAACTTGGTTAAGTGGATGATTCTTGGACCAAATCTCTCTTCGTTGGTCTCAAACTTCTCCACATGGTTTATTGTGTCATATTACATCAATCTATGCTTGACATTTGGCTTCGGTCAACTTTGAAGCTGTCGAAACGAAAGAGGACCAAAATGGACGAACTTGGTACATGTGGATGATTCTTGGACCAAATCTCTCTTCGTTGGTCTCAAACTTCTCCACATGGTTTAATGTGTCATATTACATCAATCTATGCTTGACATTTGGCTTCGGTCAACTTTGAAGCTTGTCGAAAGAAGAAAGACCAAAATGGACGAACTTGGTAAGTTGGATGATTCTTGGACCAAATCTCTCTTCGTTGGTCTCAAACTTCTCCACATGGTTTATTGTCATATTACATCAATCTATGCTTGACATTTGGCTTCGGTCAACTTTGAAGCTTGTCGAAAGAAGAAACCAAAATGGACGAACTTGGCAATGTGGATGATTCTTGGACCAAATCTCTCTTCGTTGGTCTCAAACTTCTCCACATGGTTTATTGTGTCATATTACATCAATCTATGCTTGACATTTGGCTTCGGTCAACTTTGAAGCTTGTCGAAAGAAGAAAGACCAAAATGGACGAACTTGGTTAAGGTGGATGATTCTTGACCAAATCTCTCTTCGTTGGTCTCAAACTTCTCCACATGGTTTATTGTGTCATATTACATCAATCTATGCTTGACATTTGGCTTCGGTCAACTTTGAAGCTTGTCGAAAAGAAGAAGACAAAATGGACGAACTTGGTCCAGTTGGATGATTCTTGGACCAAATCTCTCTTCGTTGGTCTCAAACTTCTCCACATGGTTTATTGTGTCATATTACATCAATCTATGCTTGACATTTGGCTTCGGTCAACTTTGAAGCTTGTCGAAACGAAGAAGGACCAAAATGGACGAACTTGGTTAATGTGGATGATTCTTGGACCAAATCTCTCTTCGTTGGTCTCAAACTTCTCCACATGGTTTAATGTGTCATATTACATCAATCTATGCTTGACATTTGGCTTCGGTAACTTTGAAGCTTGTCGAAAGAAGAAAGACCAAAATGGACGAACTTGGTTAATTGGATGATTCTTGGACCAAATCTCTCTTCGTTGGTCTCAAACTTCTCCACATGGTTTATTGTGTCATATTACATCAATCTATGCTTGACATTTGGCTTCGGTCAACTTTGAAGCTTGTCGAAACGAAGAAGGACCAAAATGGACGAACTTGGTAATGTGGATGATTCTTGGACCAAATCTCTCTTCGTTGGTCTCAAACTTCTCCACATGGTTTATTGTGTCATATTACATCAATCTATGCTTGACATTTGGCTTCGGTCAACTTTGAAGCTTGTCGAAACGAAAGAAGACCAAAATGGACGAACTTGGTTAAGTTGATGATTCTTGGACCAAATCTCTCTTCGTTGGTCTCAAACTTCTCCACATGGTTTATTGTGTCATATTACATCAATCTATGCTTGACATTGGCTTCGGTCAACTTTGAAGCTTGTCGAAACAAAGAAAGACCAAAATGGACGAACTTGGTTAATGTGGATGATTCTTGGACCAAATCTCTTTCGTTGGTCTCAAACTTCTCCACATGGTTTTTGTGTCATATTACATCAATCTATGCTTGACATTTGGCTTCGGTCAACTTTGAAGCTTGTCGAAAAGAAGAAAGACCAAAATGGACGAACTTGGTTAAGTGGATGATTCTTGGACCAAATCTCTCTTCGTTGGTCTCAAACTTCTCCACATGGTTTATTGTGTCATATTACATCAATCTATGCTTGACATTTGGCTTCGGTCAACTTTGAAGCTTGTCGAAACGAAGAAAGACCAAAATGGACGAACTTGGTTAATGTGGATGATTCTTGGACCAAATCTCTCTTCGTTGGTCTCAAACTTCTCCACATGGTTTAATGTGTCATATTACATCAATCTATGCTTGACATTTGGCTTCGGTCAACTTTGAAGCTAGTCGAAACGAAGAAGACCAAAATGGACGAACTTGGTTAATGTTGGATGATTCTTGGACCAAATCTCTCTTCGTTGGTCTCAAACTTCTCCACATGGTTTATTGTGTCATATTACATCAATCTATGCTTGACATTTGGCTTCGTCAACTTTGAAGCTTGTCGAAACGAAGAAAGACCAAAATGGACGAACTTGGTTAATGTGGATGATTCTTGGACCAAATCTCTCTTCGTTGGTCTCAAACTTCTCCACATGGTTTATTGTGTCATATTACATCAATCTATGCTTGACATTTGGCTTCGGTCAACTTTGAAGCTTGTCGAAACGAAGAAAGACCAAAATGGACGAACTTGGTTAATTGGATGATTCTTGGACCAAATCTCTCTTCGTTGGTCTCAAACTTCTCCACATGGTTTATTGTGTCATATTACATCAATCTATGCTTGACATTTGGCTTCGGTCAACTTTGAAGCTTGTCGAAAAGAAAGAAGACCAAAATGGACGAACTTGGTTAAGTTGATGATTCTTGGACCAAATCTCTCTTCGTTGGTCTCAAACTTCTCCACATGGTTTATGTGTCATATTACATCAATCTATGCTTGACATTTGGCTTCGGTCAACTTTGAAGCTTGTCGAAACGAAGAAAGACCAAAATGGACGAACTTGGTCCATGTGGATGATTCTTGGACCAAATCTCTCTTCGTTGGTCTCAAACTTCTCCACATGGTTTATTGTGTCATATTACATCAATCTATGCTTGACATTTGGCTTCGGTCAACTTTGAAGCTTGTCGAAACGAAGAAAGACCAAAATGGACGAACTTGGTTAAGTGGATGATTCTTGGACCAAATCTCTCTTCGTTGGTCTCAAACTTCTCCACATGGTTTATTGTGTCATATTACATCAATCTATGCTTGACATTTGGCTTCGGTCAACTTTGAAGCTTGTCGAAACGAAGAAAGACCAAAATGGACGAACTTGGTTAAGTTGGATGATTCTTGGACCAAATCTCTCTTCGTTGGTCTCAAACTTCTCCACATGGTTTATTGTGTCATATTACATCAATCTATGCTTGACATTTGGCTTCGGTCAACTTTGAAGCTTGTCGAAACAAGAAAGACCAAAATGGACGAACTTGGTTAATGTGGATGATTCTTGGACCAAATCTCTCTTCGTTGGTCTCAAACTTCTCCACATGGTTTATTGTGTCATATTACATCAATCTATGCTTGACATTTGGCTTCGGTCAACTTTGAAGCTTGTCGAAACGAAGAAAGACCAAAATGGACGAACTTGGTTAAGTGGATGATTCTTGGACCAAATCTCTCTTCGTTGGTCTCAAACTTCTCCACATGGTTTAATGTGTCATATTACATCAATCTATGCTTGACATTTGGCTTCGGTCAACTTTGAAGCTTGTCGAAACGAAGAAAGACCAAAATGGACGAACTTGGTTAAGTGGATGATTCTTGGACCAAATCTCTCTTCGTTGGTCTCAAACTTCTCCACATGGTTTATTGTGTCATATTACATCAATCTATGCTTGACATTTGGCTTCGGTCAACTTTGAAGCTTGTCGAAACGAAGAAAGACCAAAATGGACGAACTTGGTTAAGTGGATGATTCTTGGACCAAATCTCTCTTCGTTGGTCTCAAACTTCTCCACATGGTTTATTGTGTCATATTACATCAATCTATGCTTGACATTTGGCTTCGGTCAACTTTGAAGCTAGTCGAAACGAAGAAAGACCAAAATGGACGAACTTGGTTAAGTGGATGATTCTTGGACCAAATCTCTCTTCGTTGGTCTCAAACTTCTCCACATGGTTTATTGTGTCATATTACATCAATCTATGCTTGACATTTGGCTTCGGTCAACTTTGAAGCTAGTCGAAACGAAGAAAGACCAAAATGGACGAACTTGGTTAAGTGGATGATTCTTGGACCAAATCTCTCTTCGTTGGTCTCAAACTTCTCCACATGGTTTATTGTGTCATATTACATCAATCTATGCTTGACATTTGGCTTCGGTCAACTTTGAAGCTTGTCGAAACGAAGAAAGACCAAAATGGACGAACTTGGTCCAGTGGATGATTCTTGGACCAAATCTCTCTTCGTTGGTCTCAAACTTCTCCACATGGTTTAATGTGTCATATTACATCAATCTATGCTTGACATTTGGCTTCGGTCAACTTTGAAGCTTGTCGAAACGAAGAAAGACCAAAATGGACGAACTTGGTTAAGTTGATGATTCTTGGACCAAATCTCTCTTCGTTGGTCTCAAACTTCTCCACATGGTTTATTGTGTCATATTACATCAATCTATGCTTGACATTTGGCTTCGGTCAACTTTGAAGCTTGTCGAAACGAAGAAAGACCAAAATGGACGAACTTGGTCCAGTGGATGATTCTTGGACCAAATCTCTCTTCGTTGGTCTCAAACTTCTCCACATGGTTTAATGTGTCATATTACATCAATCTATGCTTGACATTTGGCTTCGGTCAACTTTGAAGCTAGTCGAAACGAAGAAAGACCAAAATGGACGAACTTGGTTAAGTGGATGATTCTTGGACCAAATCTCTCTTCGTTGGTCTCAAACTTCTCCACATGGTTTATTGTGTCATATTACATCAATCTATGCTTGACATTTGGCTTCGGTCAACTTTGAAGCTTGTCGAAACGAAGAAAGACCAAAATGGACGAACTTGGTTAAGTGGATGATTCTTGGACCAAATCTCTCTTCGTTGGTCTCAAACTTCTCCACATGGTTTATTGTGTCATATTACATCAATCTATGCTTGACATTTGGCTTCGGTCAACTTTGAAGCTTGTCGAAACGAAGAAAGACCAAAATGGACGAACTTGGTCCATGTGGATGATTCTTGGACCAAATCTCTCTTCGTTGGTCTCAAACTTCTCCACATGGTTTATTGTGTCATATTACATCAATCTATGCTTGACATTTGGCTTCGGTCAACTTTGAAGCTTGTCGAAACGAAGAAAGACCAAAATGGACGAACTTGGTCCAGTGGATGATTCTTGGACCAAATCTCTCTTCGTTGGTCTCAAACTTCTCCACATGGTTTATGTGTCATATTACATCAATCTATGCTTGACATTTGGCTTCGGTCAACTTTGAAGCTTGTCGAAACGAAAGGACCAAAATGGACGAACTTGGTTAAGTTGGATGATTCTTGGACCAAATCTCTCTTCGTTGGTCTCAAACTTCTCCACATGGTTTATTGTGTCATATTACATCAATCTATGCTTGACATTTGGCTTCGGTCAACTTTGAAGCTTGTCGAAACGAAGAAAGACCAAAATGGACGAACTTGGTTATGTGGATGATTCTTGGACCAAATCTCTCTTCGTTGGTCTCAAACTTCTCCACATGGTTTAATGTGTCATATTACATCAATCTATGCTTGACATTTGGCTTCGGTCAACTTTGAAGCTTGTCGAAACGAAGAAAGACCAAAATGGACGAACTTGGTTAAGTGGATGATTCTTGGACCAAATCTCTCTTCGTTGGTCTCAAACTTCTCCACATGGTTTATTGTGTCATATTACATCAATCTATGCTTGACATTTGGCTTCGGTCAACTTTGAAGCTTGTCGAAACGAAGAAAGACCAAAATGGACGAACTTGGTTAAGTGGATGATTCTTGGACCAAATCTCTCTTCGTTGGTCTCAAACTTCTCCACATGGTTTATTGTGTCATATTACATCAATCTATGCTTGACATTTGGCTTCGGTCAACTTTGAAGCTTGTCGAAACGAAGAAAGACCAAAATGGACGAACTTGGTTAATGTGGATGATTCTTGGACCAAATCTCTCTTCGTTGGTCTCAAACTTCTCCACATGGTTTAATGTGTCATATTACATCAATCTATGCTTGACATTTGGCTTCGGTCAACTTTGAAGCTAGTCGAAACGAAGAAAGACCAAAATGGACGAACTTGGTCCATTGGATGATTCTTGGACCAAATCTCTCTTCGTTGGTCTCAAACTTCTCCACATGGTTTAATGTGTCATATTACATCAATCTATGCTTGACATTTGGCTTCGGTCAACTTTGAAGCTTGTCGAAACGAAGAAGGACCAAAATGGACGAACTTGGTCCATGTGGATGATTCTTGGACCAAATCTCTCTTCGTTGGTCTCAAACTTCTCCACATGGTTTATTGTGTCATATTACATCAATCTATGCTTGACATTTGGCTTCGGTCAACTTTGAAGCTTGTCGAAACGAAGAAAGACCAAAATGGACGAACTTGGTCCAGTGGATGATTCTTGGACCAAATCTCTCTTCGTTGGTCTCAAACTTCTCCACATGGTTTATTGTGTCATATTACATCAATCTATGCTTGACATTTGGCTTCGGTCAACTTTGAAGCTTGTCGAAACGAAGAAAGACCAAAATGGACGAACTTGGTCCATGTTGGATGATTCTTGGACCAAATCTCTCTTCGTTGGTCTCAAACTTCTCCACATGGTTTAATGTGTCATATTACATCAATCTATGCTTGACATTTGGCTTCGGTCAACTTTGAAGCTTGTCGAAACGAAGAAAGACCAAAATGGACGAACTTGGTCCATTGTGGATGATTCTTGGACCAAATCTCTCTTCGTTGGTCTCAAACTTCTCCACATGGTTTATTGTGTCATATTACATCAATCTATGCTTGACATTTGGCTTCGGTCAACTTTGAAGCTTGTCGAAACGAAGAAAGACCAAAATGGACGAACTTGGTCCAGTGGATGATTCTTGGACCAAATCTCTCTTCGTTGGTCTCAAACTTCTCCACATGGTTTATGTGTCATATTACATCAATCTATGCTTGACATTTGGCTTCGGTCAACTTTGAAGCTTGTCGAAACGAAGAAAGACCAAAATGGACGAACTTGGTCCAGTGGATGATTCTTGGACCAAATCTCTCTTCGTTGGTCTCAAACTTCTCCACATGGTTTATTGTGTCATATTACATCAATCTATGCTTGACATTTGGCTTCGGTCAACTTTGAAGCTTGTCGAAACGAAGAAAGACCAAAATGGACGAACTTGGTCCAGTTGGATGATTCTTGGACCAAATCTCTCTTCGTTGGTCTCAAACTTCTCCACATGGTTTAATGTGTCATATTACATCAATCTATGCTTGACATTTGGCTTCGGTCAACTTTGAAGCTTGTCGAAACGAAGAAAGACCAAAATGGACGAACTTGGTCCAGTGGATGATTCTTGGACCAAATCTCTCTTCGTTGGTCTCAAACTTCTCCACATGGTTTATTGTGTCATATTACATCAATCTATGCTTGACATTTGGCTTCGGTCAACTTTGAAGCTTGTCGAAACGAAGAAAGACCAAAATGGACGAACTTGGTCCATGTGGATGATTCTTGGACCAAATCTCTCTTCGTTGGTCTCAAACTTCTCCACATGGTTTATTGTGTCATATTACATCAATCTATGCTTGACATTTGGCTTCGGTCAACTTTGAAGCTGTCGAAACGAAGAAAGACCAAAATGGACGAACTTGGTCATGGGATGATTCTTGGACCAAATCTCTCTTCGTTGGTCTCAAACTTCTCCACATGGTTTATGTGTCATATTACATCAATCTATGCTTGACATTTGGCTTCGGTCAACTTTGAAGCTTGTCGAAACGAAGAAAGACCAAAATGGACGAACTTGGTCCATGTGGATGATTCTTGGACCAAATCTCTCTTCGTTGGTCTCAAACTTCTCCACATGGTTTATTGTGTCATATTACATCAATCTATGCTTGACATTTGGCTTCGGTCAACTTTGAAGCTAGTCGAAACGAAGAAAGACCAAAATGGACGAACTTGGTCAAGTGGATGATTCTTGGACCAAATCTCTCTTCGTTGGTCTCAAACTTCTCCACATGGTTTATTGTGTCATATTACATCAATCTATGCTTGACATTTGGCTTCGGTCAACTTTGAAGCTTGTCGAAACGAAGAAAGACCAAAATGGACGAACTTGGTCCAGTGGATGATTCTTGGACCAAATCTCTCTTCGTTGGTCTCAAACTTCTCCACATGGTTAATGTGTCATATTACATCAATCTATGCTTGACATTTGGCTTCGGTCAACTTTGAAGCTAGTCGAAACGAAGAAAGACCAAAATGGACGAACTTGGTCCAGTGGATGATTCTTGGACCAAATCTCTCTTCGTTGGTCTCAAACTTCTCCACATGGTTTAATGTGTCATATTACATCAATCTATGCTTGACATTTGGCTTCGGTCAACTTTGAAGCTTGTCGAAACAAGAAAGACCAAAATGGACGAACTTGGTAAGTGGATGATTCTTGGACCAAATCTCTCTTCGTTGGTCTCAAACTTCTCCACATGGTTTAATGTGTCATATTACATCAATCTATGCTTGACATTTGGCTTCGGTCAACTTTGAAGCTTGTCGAAACGAAGAAAGACCAAAATGGACGAACTTGGTCCAGTGGATGATTCTTGGACCAAATCTCTCTTCGTTGGTCTCAAACTTCTCCACATGGTTTATTGTGTCATATTACATCAATCTATGCTTGACATTTGGCTTCGGTCAACTTTGAAGCTAGTCGAAACGAAGAAAGACCAAAATGGACGAACTTGGTTAAGTTGGATGATTCTTGGACCAAATCTCTCTTCGTTGGTCTCAAACTTCTCCACATGGTTTATTGTGTCATATTACATCAATCTATGCTTGACATTTGGCTTCGGTCAACTTTGAAGCTTTCGAAACGAAGAAAGACCAAAATGGACGAACTTGGTTAATGTGGATGATTCTTGGACCAAATCTCTCTTCGTTGGTCTCAAACTTCTCCACATGGTTTATTGTGTCATATTACATCAATCTATGCTTGACATTTGGCTTCGGTCAACTTTGAAGCTTGTCGAAACAAGAAAGACCAAAATGGACGAACTTGGTTAAGTGGATGATTCTTGGACCAAATCTCTCTTCGTTGGTCTCAAACTTCTCCACATGGTTTATTGTGTCATATTACATCAATCTATGCTTGACATTTGGCTTCGGTCAACTTTGAAGCTAGTCGAAACAAGAAAGAAAAAATGGACGAACTTGGTCCAGTTGGATGATTCTTGGACCAAATCTCTCTTCGTTGGTCTCAAACTTCTCCACATGGTTTATTGTGTCATATTACATCAATCTATGCTTGACATTTGGCATTGGTCGTCAACTTTGAAGCTAGTCGAAACAAAGAAAGACCAAAATGGACGAACTTGGTCCAGTGGATGATTCTTGGACCAAATCTCTCTTCGTTGGTCTCAAACTTCTCCACATGGTTTATTGTGTCATATTACATCAATCTATGCTTGACATTTGGCTTCGGTCAACTTTGAAGCTAGTCGAAAACGAAGAAGACCAAAATGGACGAACTTGGTTAAGTGGATGATTCTTGGACCAAATCTCTCTTCGTTGGTCTCAAACTTCTCCACATGGTTTATTGTGTCATATTACATCAATCTATGCTTGACATTTGGCTTCGGTCAACTTTGAAGCTAGTCGAAACGAAGAAAGACCAAAATGGACGAACTTGGTTAAGTGGATGATTCTTGGACCAAATCTCTCTTCGTTGGTCTCAAACTTCTCCACATGGTTTAATGTGTCATATTACATCAATCTATGCTTGACATTTGGCTTCGGTCAACTTTGAAGCTTGTCGAAACAAGAAGACCAAAATGGACGAACTTGTCCATTGGATGATTCTTGGACCAAATCTCTCTTCGTTGGTCTCAAACTTCTCCACATGGTTTATGTGTCATATTACATCAATCTATGCTTGACATTTGGCTTCGGTCAACTTTGAAGCTTGTCGAAACGAAGAAAGACCAAAATGGACGAACTTGGTTATTGTGATGATTCTTGGACCAAATCTCTCTTCGTTGGTCTCAAACTTCTCCACATGGTTTATTGTGTCATATTACATCAATCTATGCTTGACATTTGGCTTCGGTCAACTTTGAAGCTAGTCGAAACGAAGAAAGACCAAAATGGACGAACTTGGTTAAGTTGATGATTCTTGGACCAAATCTCTCTTCGTTGGTCTCAAACTTCTCCACATGGTTTATTGTGTCATATTACATCAATCTATGCTTGACATTTGGCTTCGGTCAACTTTGAAGCTAGTCGAAACGAAGAAAGACCAAAATGGACGAACTTGGTCCAGTGGATGATTCTTGGACCAAATCTCTCTTCGTTGGTCTCAAACTTCTCCACATGGTTTATTGTGTCATATTACATCAATCTATGCTTGACATTTGGCTTCGGTCAACTTTGAAGCTAGTCGAAACGAAGAAAGACCAAAATGGACGAACTTGGTCCATGTTGATGATTCTTGGACCAAATCTCTCTTCGTTGGTCTCAAACTTCTCCACATGGTTTAATGTGTCATATTACATCAATCTATGCTTGACATTTGGCTTCGGTCAACTTTGAAGCTTGTCGAAAAAGAAAAAAGACCAAAATGGACGAACTTGGTCCATGTGGATGATTCTTGGACCAAATCTCTCTTCGTTGGTCTCAAACTTCTCCACATGGTTTAATGTGTCATATTACATCAATCTATGCTTGACATTTGGCTTCGGTCAACTTTGAAGCTAGTCGAAACGAAAAGACCAAAATGGACGAACTTGGTCCAGTTGATGATTCTTGGACCAAATCTCTCTTCGTTGGTCTCAAACTTCTCCACATGGTTTATTGTGTCATATTACATCAATCTATGCTTGACATTTGGCTTCGGTCAACTTTGAAGCTTGTCGAAAACGAAGAAAGACCAAAATGGACGAACTTGGTTAAGTGGATGATTCTTGGACCAAATCTCTCTTCGTTGGTCTCAAACTTCTCCACATGGTTAATGTGTCATATTACATCAATCTATGCTTGACATTTGGCTTCGGTCAACTTTGAAGCTAGTCGAAGAAGAAAGACCAAAATGGACGAACTTGGTAAGTTGATGATTCTTGGACCAAATCTCTCTTCGTTGGTCTCAAACTTTCCACATGGTTTATTGTGTCATATTACAATCAATGCTTGACATTTGGCTTCGGTCAACTTTGAAGCTAGTCGAAACGAAGAAAGACCAAAATGGACGAACTTGGTTAATGTGGATGATTCTTGGACCAAATCTCTCTTCGTTGGTCTCAAACTTCTCCACATGGTTAATGTGTCATATTACATCAATCTATGCTTGACATTTGGCTTCGTCAACTTTGAAGCTAGTCGAAACGAAGAAAGACCAAAATGGACGAACTTGGTCCAAGTTGATGATTCTTGGACCAAATCTCTCTTCGTTGGTCTCAAACTTCTCCACATGGTTTATTGTGTCATATTACATCAATCTATGCTTGACATTTGGCTTCGGTCAACTTTGAAGCTAGTCGAAACGGAAGAAAGACCAAAATGGACGAACTTGGTCCAGTGGATGATTCTTGGACCAAATCTCTCTTCGTTGGTCTCAAACTTCTCCACATGGTTTATTGTGTCATATTACATCAATCTATGCTTGACATTTGGCTTCGGTCAACTTTGAAGCTTGTCGAAACGAAGAAAGACCAAAATGGACGAACTTGGTCCATGTGGATGATTCTTGGACCAAATCTCTCTTCGTTGGTCTCAAACTTCTCCACATGGTTTATTGTGTCATATTACATCAATCTATGCTTGACATTTGGCTTCGGTCAACTTTGAAGCTGTCGAAACGAAGAAAGACCAAAATGGACGAACTTGGTCCAGTGGATGATTCTTGGACCAAATCTCTCTTCGTTGGTCTCAAACTTCTCCACATGGTTTATTGTGTCATATTACATCAATCTATGCTTGACATATTGGCTTCGGTCAACTTTGAAGCTTGTCGAAACGAAGAAAGACCAAAATGGACGAACTTGGTCCAGTGGATGATTCTTGGACCAAATCTCTCTTCGTTGGTCTCAAACTTCTCCACATGGTTTATGTGTCATATTACATCAATCTATGCTTGACATTTGCTTCGGTCAACTTTGAAGCTAGTCGAAACGAAGAAAGACCAAAATGGACGAACTTGGTTAAGTTGGATGATTCTTGGACCAAATCTCTCTTCGTTGGTCTCAAACTTCTCCACATGGTTTATTGTGTCATATTACATCAATCTATGCTTGACATTTGGCTTCGGTCAACTTTGAAGCTTGTCGAAACGAAGAAAGACCAAAATGGACGAACTTGGTCCATGGAATGATTCTTGGACCAAATCTCTCTTCGTTGGTCTCAAACTTCTCCACATGGTTTATTGTGTCATATTACATCAATCTATGCTTGACATTTGGCTTCGGTCAACTTTGAAGCTAGTCGAAACGAAGAAAGACCAAAATGGACGAACTTGGTTAAGTGGATGATTCTTGGACCAAATCTCTCTTCGTTGGTCTCAAACTTCTCCACATGGTTTATTGTGTCATATTACATCAATCTATGCTTGACATTTGGTTCGGTCAACTTTGAAGCTTGTCGAAAGAAGAAAGACCAAAATGGACGAACTTGGTTAATGTTGATGATTCTTGGACCAAATCTCTCTTCGTTGGTCTCAAACTTCTCCACATGGTTTATTGTGTCATATTACATCAATCTATGCTTGACATTTGGCTTCGGTCAACTTTGAAGCTTGTCGAAACAAGAAAGACCAAAATGGACGAACTTGGTTAAGTGGATGATTCTTGGACCAAATCTCTCTTCGTTGGTCTCAAACTTCTCCACATGGTTTATTGTGTCATATTACATCAATCTATGCTTGACATTGGCTTCGGTCAACTTTGAAGCTTGTCGAAAACGAAGAAAGACCAAAATGGACGAACTTGGTTATGTGGATGATTCTTGGACCAAATCTCTCTTCGTTGGTCTCAAACTTCTCCACATGGTTTATTGTGTCATATTACATCAATCTATGCTTGACATTTGGCTTCGGTCAACTTTGAAGCTTGTCGAAACGAAGAAAGACCAAAATGGACGAACTTGGTTAATGGATGATTCTTGGACCAAATCTCTCTTCGTTGGTCTCAAACTTCTCCACATGGTTTATTGTCATATTACATCAATCTATGCTTGACATTTGGCTTCGTCAACTTTGAAGCTAGTCGAAACGAAGAAGACCAAAATGGACGAACTTGGTCCAGTGGATGATTCTTGGACCAAATCTCTCTTCGTTGGTCTCAAACTTCTCCACATGGTTTATTGTGTCATATTACATCAATCTATGCTTGACATTTGGCTTCGGTCAACTTTGAAGCTTGTCGAAACGAAGAAGACCAAAATGGACGAACTTGGTTAATTGGGATGATTCTTGGACCAAATCTCTCTTCGTTGGTCTCAAACTTCTCCACATGGTTTATTGTGTCATATTACATCAATCTATGCTTGACATTTGGCTTCGGTCAACTTTGAAGCTTGTCGAAACGAAGAAGGACCAAAATGGACGAACTTGGTTAAGTTGATGATTCTTGGACCAAATCTCTCTTCGTTGGTCTCAAACTTCTCCACATGGTTTTTTGTGTCATATTACATCAATCTATGCTTGACATTTGGCTTCGGTCAACTTTGAAGCTTGTCGAAACGAAGAAGACCAAAATGGACGAACTTGGTTAAGTGGATGATTCTTGGACCAAATCTCTCTTCGTTGGTCTCAAACTTCTCCACATGGTTTATTGTCATATTACATCAATCTATGCTTGACATTGGCTTCGGTCAACTTTGAAGCTTGTCGAAACAAAGAAAGACAAAATGGACGAACTTGGTTAAGTTGATGATTCTTGGACCAAATCTCTCTTCGTTGGTCTCAAAACTTCTCCACATGGTTTATTGTGTCATATTACATCAATCTATGCTTGACATTTGGCTTCGGTCAACTTTGAAGCTTGTCGAAACGAAGAAAGACCAAAATGGACGAACTTGGTTAAGTGGATGATTCTTGGACCAAATCTCTCTTCGTTGGTCTCAAACTTCTCCACATGGTTTATTGTGTCATATTACATCAATCTATGCTTGACATTTGGCTTCGGTCAACTTTGAAGCTTGTCGAAACGAAGAAAGACCAAAATGGACGAACTTGGTCCATGGATGATTCTTGGACCAAATCTCTCTTCGTTGGTCTCAAACTTCTCCACATGGTTTATTGTGTCATATTACATCAATCTATGCTTGACATTTGGCTTCGGTCAACTTTGAAGCTTGTCGAAACAAAGAAAGAAGACCAAAATGGACGAACTTGTTAATTGGATGATTCTTGGACCAAATCTCTCTTCGTTGGTCTCAAACTTCTCCACATGGTTTATGTGTCATATTACATCAATCTATGCTTGACATTTGGCTTCGGTCAACTTTGAAGCTTGTCGAAAGAAGAAAGACCAAAATGGACGAACTTGGTTAATGTGGATGATTCTTGGACCAAATCTCTCTTCGTTGGTCTCAAACTTCTCCACATGGTTTAATGTGTCATATTACATCAATCTATGCTTGACATTTGGCTTCGGTCAACTTTGAAGCTTGTCGAAACAAGAAAGACCAAAATGGACGAACTTGGTTAATTGGATGATTCTTGGACCAAATCTCTCTTCGTTGGTCTCAAACTTCTCCACATGGTTTATTGTGTCATATTACATCAATCTATGCTTGACATTTGGCTTCGGTCAACTTTGAAGTTGTCGAAACGAAGAAGACCAAAATGGACG
The DNA here is from genome assembly GCA_022379115.2 of Bauhinia variegata. Classification (NCBI taxonomy): domain Eukaryota; kingdom Viridiplantae; phylum Streptophyta; class Magnoliopsida; order Fabales; family Fabaceae; genus Bauhinia; species Bauhinia variegata. Next base: position 6,736 of record JAKRYI020000276.1, on the reverse strand, counting down.
AACTTGGTTAAGTGGATGATTCTTGGACCAAATCTCTCTTCGTTGGTCTCAAACTTCTCCACATGGTTTATTGTGTCATATTACATCAATCTATGCTTGACATTTGGCTTCGGTCAACTTTGAAGCTTGTCGAAAGAAGAAAGACCAAAATGGACGAACTTGGTCCATGTGGATGATTCTTGGACCAAATCTCTCTTCGTTGGTCTCAAACTTCTCCACATGGTTTAATGTGTCATATTACATCAATCTATGCTTGACATTTGGCTTCGGTCAACTTTGAAGCTTGTCGAAACGAAGAAAGACCAAAATGGACGAACTTGGTTAATGTGGATGATTCTTGGACCAAATCTCTCTTCGTTGGTCTCAAACTTCTCCACATGGTTTATTGTGTCATATTACATCAATCTATGCTTGACATTTGGCTTCGGTCAACTTTGAAGCTTGTCGAAACAAGAAAGACCAAATGGACGAACTTGGTCCATGGGATGATTCTTGGACCAAATCTCTCTTCTGTTGGTCTCAAACTTCTCCACATGGTTTATTGTGTCATATTACATCAATCTATGCTTGACATTTGGCTTCGGTCAACTTTGAAGCTTGTCGAAACGAAGAAAGACCAAAATGGACGAACTTGGTTAAGTGGATGATTCTTGGACCAAATCTCTCTTCGTTGGTCTCAAACTTCTCCACATGGTTTATTGTGTCATATTACATCAATCTATGCTTGACATTTGGCTTCGGTCAACTTTGAAGCTTGTCGAAACGAAGAAAGACCAAAATGGACGAACTTGGTCCATGTGGATGATTCTTGGACCAAATCTCTCTTCGTTGGTCTCAAACTTCTCCACATGGTTTATTGTGTCATATTACATCAATCTATGCTTGACATTTGGCTTCGGTCAACTTTGAAGCTTGTCGAAACGAAGAAAGACCAAAATGGACGAACTTGGTTAAGTGGGATGATTCTTGGACCAAATCTCTCTTTCGTTGGTCTCAAACTTCTCCACATGGTTTATGTGTCATATTACATCAATCTATGCTTGACATTTGGCTTCGGTCAACTTTGAAGCTGTCGAAACGAAGAAGACCAAAATGGACGAACTTGTTAAGTGGATGATTCTTGGACCAAATCTCTCTTCGTTGGTCTCAAACTTCTCCACATGGTTTATTGTGTCATATTACATCAATCTATGCTTGACATTTGGCTTCGGTCAACTTTGAAGTTCGAAACGAAGAAGACCAAAATGGACGAACTTGGTTAAGTGGATGATTCTTGGACCAAATCTCTCTTCGTTGGTCTCAAACTTCTCCACATGGTTTAATGTGTCATATTACATCAATCTATGCTTGACATTTGGCTTCGGTCAACTTTGAAGCTTGTCGAAACGAAGAAAGACCAAAATGGACGAACTTGGTTAATGTGGATGATTCTTGGACCAAATCTCTCTTCGTTGGTCTCAAACTTCTCCACATGGTTTAATGTGTCATATTACATCAATCTATGCTTGACATTTGGCTTCGGTCAACTTTGAAGCTTGTCGAAACGAAGAAAGACCAAAATGGACGAACTTGGTTAATGTGGATGATTCTTGGACCAAATCTCTCTTCGTTGGTCTCAAACTTCTCCACATGGTTTATTGTGTCATATTACATCAATCTATGCTTGACATTTGGCTTCGGTCAACTTGAAGCTTGTCGAAACGAAGAAAGACCAAAATGGACGAACTTGGTCCAGTTGGATGATTCTTGGACCAAATCTCTCTTCGTTGGTCTCAAACTTCTCCACATGGTTTATTGTGTCATATTACATCAATCTATGCTTGACATTTGGCTTCGGTCAACTTTGAAGCTAGTCGAAACGAAGAAAGACCAAAATGGACGAACTTGGTTAAGTGGATGATTCTTGGACCAAATCTCTCTTCGTTGGTCTCAAACTTCTCCACATGGTTTATTGTGTCATATTACATCAATCTATGCTTTCTTGTCAACTTTGAAGCTTGTCGAAACGAAGAAAGACCAAAATGGACGAACTTGGTCCAGTGGATGATTCTTGGACCAAATCTCTCTTCGTTGGTCTCAAACTTCTCCACATGGTTTATTGTGTCATATTACATCAATCTATGCTTGACATTTGGCTTCGGTCAACTTTGAAGCTAGTCGAAACAAGAAAGACCAAAATGGACGAACTTGGTCCAGTGGATGATTCTTGGACCAAATCTCTCTTCGTTGGTCTCAAACTTCTCCACATGGTTTATTGTGTCATATTACATCAATCTATGCTTGACATTTGGCTTCGGTCAACTTTGAAGCTAGTCGAAAGAAGAAAGACCAAAATGGACGAACTTGGTCCAGTGGATGATTCTTGGACCAAATCTCTTTCGTTGGTCTCAAACTTCTCCACATGGTTTAATGTGTCATATTACATCAATCTATGCTTGACATTTGGCTTCGTGTCAACTTTGAAGCTTGTCGAAACGAAGAAAGACCAAAATGGACGAACTTGGTCCAGTTGATGATTCTTGGACCAAATCTCTCTTCGTTGGTCTCAAACTTCTCCACATGGTTTAATGTGTCATATTACATCAATCTATGCTTGACATTTGCTTCGGTCAACTTTGAAGCTTGTCGAAACGAAGAAAGACCAAAATGGACGAACTTGGTCAAGTTGGATGATTCTTGGACCAAATCTCTCTTCGTTGGTCTCAAACTTCTCCACATGGTTTATTGTGTCATATTACATCAATCTATGCTTGACATTTGGCTTCGGTAACTTTGAAGCTTGTCGAAACGAAGAAAGACCAAAATGGACGAACTTGGTTAAGTTGGATGATTCTTGGACCAAATCTCTCTTCGTTGGTCTCAAACTTCTCCACATGGTTTATTGTGTCATATTACATCAATCTATGCTTGACATTTGGCTTCGGTCAACTTTGAAGCTTGTCGAAACGAAGAAGACCAAAATGGACGAACTTGGTTAAGTTGATGATTCTTGGACCAAATCTCTCTTCGTTGGTCTCAAACTTCTCCACATGGTTTATTGTGTCATATTACATCAATCTATGCTTGACATTTGGCTTCGGTCAACTTTGAAGCTTGTCGAAACGAAGAAAGACCAAAATGGACGAACTTGGTCAAGGGATGATTCTTGGACCAAATCTCTTTGTTGGTCTCAAACTTCTCCACATGGTTTATTGTGTCATATTACATCAATCTATGCTTGACATTTGGCTTCGGTCAACTTTGAAGCTTGTCGAAACGAAGAAAGACCAAAATGGACGAACTTGGTTAAGTGGATGATTCTTGGACCAAATCTCTCTTCGTTGGTCTCAAACTTCTCCACATGGTTTATTGTGTCATATTACATCAATCTATGCTTGACATTTGGCTTCGGTCAACTTTGAAGCTAGTCGAAACAAGAAGACCAAAATGGACGAACTTGGTTAATGTTGATGATTCTTGGACCAAATCTCTCTTCGTTGGTCTCAAACTTCTCCACATGGTTTATTGTGTCATATTACATCAATCTATGCTTGACATTTGGCTTCGGTCAACTTTGAAGCTTGTCGAAACGAAGAAAGACCAAAATGGACGAACTTGGTTAAGTGGATGATTCTTGGACCAAATCTCTCTTCGTTGGTCTCAAACTTCTCCACATGGTTTATTGTGTCATATTACATCAATCTATGCTTGACATTTGGCTTCGGTCAACTTTGAAGCTTGTCGAAACGAAGAAGGACCAAAATGGACGAACTTGGTTAAGTGGATGATTCTTGGACCAAATCTCTCTTCGTTGGTCTCAAACTTCTCCACATGGTTTATTGTGTCATATTACATCAATCTATGCTTGACATTTGGCTTCGGTCAACTTTGAAGCTTGTCGAAACGAAGAAAGACCAAAATGGACGAACTTGGTTAAGTGGATGATTCTTGGACCAAATCTCTCTTCGTTGGTCTCAAACTTCTCCACATGGTTTATTGTGTCATATTACATCAATCTATGCTTGACATTTGGCTTCGGTCAACTTTGAAGCTTGTCGAAACGAAGAAAGACCAAAATGGACGAACTTGGTCCATGTGGATGATTCTTGGACCAAATCTCTCTTCGTTGGTCTCAAACTTCTCCACATGGTTTAATGTGTCATATTACATCAATCTATGCTTGACATTGGCTTCGGTCAACTTTGAAGCTTGTCGAAACGAAGAAAGACCAAATGGACGAACTTGGTCCAGTGGATGATTCTTGGACCAAATCTCTCTTCGTTGGTCTCAAACTTCTCCACATGGTTTAATTGTGTCATATTACATCAATCTATGCTTGACATGTTCGGTCAACTTTGAAGCTTGTCGAAACGAAGAAAGACCAAAATGGACGAACTTGGTTAAGTGGATGATTCTTGGACCAAATCTCTCTTCGTGGTCTCAAACTTCTCCACATGGTTTATTGTGTCATATTACATCAATCTATGCTTGACATTTGGCTTCGGTCAACTTTGAAGCTTGTCGAAACGAAGAAGACCAAAATGGACGAACTTGGTCCATGTTGGATGATTCTTGGACCAAATCTCTCTTCGTTGGTCTCAAACTTCTCCACATGGTTTAATGTGTCATATTACATCAATCTATGCTTGACATTTGGCTTCGGTCAACTTTGAAGCTTGTCGAAAAAAGACCAAAAATGGACGAACTTGGTCCATGTTGATGATTCTTGGACCAAATCTCTCTTCGTTGGTCTCAAACTTCTCCACATGGTTTAATTTGTCATATTACATCAATCTATGCTTGACATTTGGCTTCGGTCAACTTTGAAGCTTGTCGAAACAAGAAAGACCAAAATGGACGAACTTGGTTAATGTTGATGATTCTTGGACCAAATCTCTCTTCGTTGGTCTCAAACTTCTCCACATGGTTTATTGTGTCATATTACATCAATCTATGCTTGACATTTGGCTTCGGTCAACTTTGAAGCTTGTCGAAACGAAAAGACCAAAATGGACGAACTTGGTCCATGTGGATGATTCTTGGACCAAATCTCTCTTCGTTGGTCTCAAACTTCTCCACATGGTTTATTGTGTCATATTACATCAATCTATGCTTGACATTTGGCTTCGGTCAACTTTGAAGCTTGTCGAAACGAAAAGACCAAAATGGACGAACTTGGTCCATGTGGATGATTCTTGGACCAAATCTCTCTTCGTTGGTCTCAACTTCTCCACATGGTTTATTGTGTCATATTACATCAATCTATGCTTGACATTTGGCTTCGGTCAACTTTGAAGCTTGTCGAAACGAAGAAAGACCAAAATGGACGAACTTGGTCCAGTTGGATGATTCTTGACCAAATCTCTCTTCGTTGGTCTCAAACTTCTCCACATGGTTTAATGTGTCATATTACATCAATCTATGCTTGACATTTGGCTTCGGTCAACTTTGAAGCTAGTCGAAAACGAAGAAAGACCAAAATGGACGAACTTGGTCCATGTTGGATGATTCTTGGACCAAATCTCTCTTCGTTGGTCTCAAACTTCTCCACATGGTTTAATGTGTCATATTACATCAATCTATGCTTGACATTGGCTTCGGTCAACTTTGAAGCTTGTCGAAACGAAGAAAGACCAAAATGGACGAACTTGGTCCATGTGGATGATTCTTGGACCAAATCTCTCTTCGTTGGTCTCAAACTTCTCCACATGGTTTAATGTGTCATATTACATCAATCTATGCTTGACATTTGGCTTCGGTCAACTTTGAAGCTAGTCGAAAGAAAAAGGACCAAAATGGACGAACTTGGTCCATGTTGGATGATTCTTGGACCAAAAAATCTCTCTTCGTTGGTCTCAAACTTCTCCACATGGTTTATTGTGTCATATTACATCAATCTATGCTTGACATTTGGCTTCGTTCAACTTTGAAGCTTGTCGAAACGAAGAAAGACCAAAATGGACGAACTTGGTCCATGTGGATGATTCTTGGACCAAATCTCTTTTCGTTGGTCTCAAACTTCTCCACATGGTTTATTGTGTCATATTACATCAATCTATGCTTGACATTGGCTTCGGTCAACTTTGAAGCTTGTCGAAACGAAGAAGGACCAAAATGGACGAACTTGGTTAATGTGGATGATTCTTGGACCAAATCTCTCTTCGTTGGTCTCAAACTCAAACTTCTCCACATGGTTTAATTTTGTCATATTACATCAATCTATGCTTGACATTTGGCTTCGGTCAACTTTGAAGCTAGTCGAAACGAAGAAAGACCAAAATGGACGAACTTGGTCCATGTTGATGATTCTTGGACCAAATCTCTCTCTTCGTTGGTCTCAAACTTCTCCACATGGTTTAATGTGTCATATTACATCAATCTATGCTTGACATTTGGCTTCGGTCAACTTTGAAGCTAGTCGAAACGAAGAAAGACCAAAATGGACGAACTTGGTCAAGTGGATGATTCTTGGACCAAATCTCTCTTCGTTGGTCTCAAACTTCTCCACATGGTTTAATGTGTCATATTACATCAATCTATGCTTGACATTTGGCTTCGGTCAACTTTGAAGCTAGTCGAAACGAAGAAAGACCAAAATGGACGAACTTGGTTAAGTGGATGATTCTTGGACAAATCTCTCTTCGTTGGTCTCAAACTTCTCCACATGGTTTAATTTGTCATATTACATCAATCTATGCCATTTGGCTTCGGTTAACTTTGAAGCTAGTCGAAACGAAGAAGGACGAAAATGGACGAA
>JAKRYI020000275.1:0-48109 GCA_022379115.2 Bauhinia variegata | reverse complement strand
TGCTAACATTTGGCTTGGTCAACTTTGAAGCTAGTCGAAACGAAAAAGACCAAAATGGACGAACTTGGTTAAGTTGGATGATTCTTGGACCAAATCTCTCTTCGTTGGTCTCAAACTTCTCCACATGGTTTATTGTGTCATATTACATCAATCTATGCTTGACATTTGGCTTCGGTCAACTTTGAAGCTAGTCGAAACGAAGAAAGACCAAAATGGACGAACTTGGTCAACTTGGATGATTCTTGGACCAAATCTCTCTTCGTTGGTCTCAAACTTCTCCACATGGTTTATTGTGTCATATTACATCAATCTATGCTTGACATTTGGCTTCGATCAACTTTGAAGCTAGTCGAAACGAAGAAAGACCAAAATGGACGAACTTGGTCAACTTGGATGATTCTTGGACCAAATCTCTCTTCGTTGGTCTCAAACTTCTCCACATGGTTTATTGTGTCATATTACATCAATCTATGCTTGACATTTGGCTTCGGTCAACTTTGAAGCTAGTCGAAACGAAGAAAGACCAAAATGGACGAACTTTGGTCAACTTGGATGATTCTTGGACCAAATCTCTCTTCGTTGGTCTCAAACTTCTCCACATGGTTTATTGTGTCATATTACATCAATCTATGCTTGACATTTGGCTTCGGTCAACTTTGAAGCTAGTCGAAACGAAGAAAGACCAAAATGGACGAACTTGGTCAAGTTGGATGATTCTTGGACCAAATCTCTCTTCGTTGGTCTCAAACTTCTCCACATGGTTTATTGTGTCATATTACATCAATCTATGCTTGACATTTGGCTTCGATCAACTTTGAAGCTAGTCGAAACGAAGAAAGACCAAAATGGACGAACTTGGTCAAGTTGGATGATTCTTGGACCAAATCTCTCTTCGTTGGTCTCAAACTTCTCCACATGGTTTATTGTGTCATATTACATCAATCTATGCTTGACATTTGGCTTCGGTCAACTTTGAAGCTAGTCGAAACGAAGAAAGACCAAAATGGACGAACTTGGTTAAGTTGGATGATTCTTGGACCAAATCTCTCTTCGTTGGTCTCAAACTTCTCCACATGGTTTATTGTGTCATATTACATCAATCTATGCTTGACATTTGGCTTCGGTCAACTTTGAAGCTAGTCGAAACGAAGAAAGACCAAAATGGACGAACTTGGTTAAGTTGGATGATTCTTGGACCAAATCTCTCTTCGTTGGTCTCAAACTTCTCCACATGGTTTATTGTGTCATATTACATCAATCTATGCTTGACATTTGGCTTCGGTCAACTTTGAAGCTAGTCGAAACGAAGAAAGACCAAAATGGACGAACTTTGTCAACTTGGATGATTCTTGGACCAAATCTCTCTTCGTTGGTCTCAAACTTCTCCACATGGTTTATTGTGTCATATTACATCAATCTATGCTTGACATTTGGCTTCGGTCAACTTTGAAGCTAGTCGAAACGAAGAAAGACCAAAATGGACGAACTTGTCAACTTGGATGATTCTTGGACCAAATCTCTCTTCGTTGGTCTCAAACTTCTCCACATGGTTTATTGTGTCATATTACATCAATCTATGCTTGACATTTGGCTTCGGTCAACTTTGAAGCTAGTCGAAACGAAGAAAGACCAAAATGGACGAACTTGGTCAACTTGGATGATTCTTGGACCAAATCTCTCTTCGTTGGTCTCAAACTTCTCCACATGGTTTATTGTGTCATATTACATCAATCTATGCTTGACATTTGGCTTCGGTCAACTTTGAAGCTAGTCGAAACGAAGAAAGACCAAAATGGACGAACTTGGTTAAGTTGGATGATTCTTGGACCAAATCTCTCTTCGTTGGTCTCAAACTTCTCCACATGGTTTATTGTGTCATATTACATCAATCTATGCTTGACATTTGGCTTCGGTCAACTTTGAAGCTAGTCGAAACGAAGAAAGACCAAAATGGACGAACTTGGTAAGTTGGATGATTCTTGGACCAAATCTCTCTTCGTTGGTCTCAAACTTCTCCACATGGTTTATTGTGTCATATTACATCAATCTATGCTTGACATTTGGCTTCGGTCAACTTTGAAGCTAGTCGAAACGAAGAAAGACCAAAATGGACGAACTTTGTCAACTTGGATGATTCTTGGACCAAATCTCTCTTCGTTGGTCTCAAACTTCTCCACATGGTTTATTGTGTCATATTACATCAATCTATGCTTGACATTTGGCTTCGGTCAACTTTGAAGCTAGTCGAAACGAAGAAAGACCAAAATGGACGAACTTGGTTAAGTTGGATGATTCTTGGAACAAATCTCTCTTCGTTGGTCTCAAACTTCTCCACATGGTTTATTGTGTCATATTACATCAATCTATGCTTGACATTTGGCTTCGGTCAACTTTGAAGCTAGTCGAAACGAAGAAAGACCAAAATGGACGAACTTTGTCAACTTGGATGATTCTTGGACCAAATCTCTCTTCGTTGGTCTCAAACTTCTCCACATGGTTTATTGTGTCATATTACATCAATCTATGCTTGACATTTGGCTTCGGTCAACTTTGAAGCTAGTCGAAACGAAGAAAGACCAAAATGGACGAACTTGGTTAAGTTGGATGATTCTTGGACCAAATCTCTCTTCGTTGGTCTCAAACTTCTCCACATGGTTTATTGTGTCATATTACATCAATCTATGCTTGACATTTGGCTTCGGTCAACTTTGAAGCTAGTCGAAACGAAGAAAGACCAAAATGGACGAACTTGGTCAACTTGGATGATTCTTGGACCAAATCTCTCTTCGTTGGTCTCAAACTTCTCCACATGGTTTATTGTGTCATATTACATCAATCTATGCTTGACATTTGGCTTCGGTCAACTTTGAAGCTAGTCGAAACGAAGAAAGACCAAAATGGACGAACTTGGTTAAGTTGGATGATTCTTGGACCAAATCTCTCTTCGTTGGTCTCAAACTTCTCCACATGGTTTATTGTGTCATATTACATCAATCTATGCTTGACATTTGGCTTCGGTCAACTTTGAAGCTAGTCGAAACGAAGAAAGACCAAAATGGACGAACTTGGTTAAGTTGGATGATTCTTGGACCAAATCTCTCTTCGTTGGTCTCAAACTTCTCCACATGGTTTATTGTGTCATATTACATCAATCTATGCTTGACATTTGGCTTCGGTCAACTTTGAAGCTAGTCGAAACGAAGAAAGACCAAAATGGACGAACTTTGTCAACTTGGATGATTCTTGGACCAAATCTCTCTTCGTTGGTCTCAAACTTCTCCACATGGTTTATTGTGTCATATTACATCAATCTATGCTTGACATTTGGCTTCGGTCAACTTTGAAGCTAGTCGAAACGAAGAAAGACCAAAATGGACGAACTTTGTCAACTTGGATGATTCTTGGACCAAATCTCTCTTCGTTGGTCTCAAACTTCTCCACATGGTTTATTGTGTCATATTACATCAATCTATGCTTGACATTTGGCTTCGGTCAACTTTGAAGCTAGTCGAAACGAAGAAAGACCAAAATGGACGAACTTGGTCAACTTGGATGATTCTTGGACCAAATCTCTCTTCGTTGGTCTCAAACTTCTCCACATGGTTTATTGTGTCATATTACATCAATCTATGCTTGACATTTGGCTTCGGTCAACTTTGAAGCTAGTCGAAACGAAGAAAGACCAAAATGGACGAACTTGGTCAACTTGGATGATTCTTGGACCAAATCTCTCTTCGTTGGTCTCAAACTTCTCCACATGGTTTATTGTGTCATATTACATCAATCTATGCTTGACATTTGGCTTCGGTCAACTTTGAAGCTAGTCGAAACGAAGAAAGACCAAAATGGACGAACTTGGTCAACTTGGATGATTCTTGGACCAAATCTCTCTTCGTTGGTCTCAAACTTCTCCACATGGTTTATTGTGTCATATTACATCAATCTATGCTTGACATTTGGCTTCGGTCAACTTTGAAGCTAGTCGAAACGAAGAAAGACCAAAATGGACGAACTTTGTCAACTTGGATGATTCTTGGACCAAATCTCTCTTCGTTGGTCTCAAACTTCTCCACATGGTTTATTGTGTCATATTACATCAATCTATGCTTGACATTTGGCTTCGGTCAACTTTGAAGCTAGTCGAAACGAAGAAAGACCAAAATGGACGAACTTGGTTAAGTTGGATGATTCTTGGACCAAATCTCTCTTCGTTGGTCTCAAACTTCTCCACATGGTTTATTGTGTCATATTACATCAATCTATGCTTGACATTTGGCTTCGGTCAACTTTGAAGCTAGTCGAAACGAAGAAAGACCAAAATGGACGAACTTGGTTAAGTTGGATGATTCTTGGACCAAATCTCTCTTCGTTGGTCTCAAACTTCTCCACATGGTTTATTGTGTCATATTACATCAATCTATGCTTGACATTTGGCTTCGGTCAACTTTGAAGCTAGTCGAAACGAAGAAAGACCAAAATGGACGAACTTTGTCAACTTGGATGATTCTTGGACCAAATCTCTCTTCGTTGGTCTCAAACTTCTCCACATGGTTTATTGTGTCATATTACATCAATCTATGCTTGACATTTGGCTTCGGTCAACTTTGAAGCTAGTCGAAACGAAGAAAGACCAAAATGGACGAACTTTCAACTTGGATGATTCTTGGACCAAATCTCTCTTCGTTGGTCTCAAACTTCTCCACATGGTTTATTGTGTCATATTACATCAATCTATGCTTGACATTTGGCTTCGGTCAACTTTGAAGCTAGTCGAAACGAAGAAAGACCAAAATGGACGAACTTGGTCAACTTGGATGATTCTTGGACCAAATCTCTCTTCGTTGGTCTCAAACTTCTCCACATGGTTTATTGTGTCATATTACATCAATCTATGCTTGACATTTGGCTTCGGTCAACTTTGAAGCTAGTCGAAACGAAGAAAGACCAAAATGGACGAACTTTGTCAACTTGGATGATTCTTGGACCAAATCTCTCTTCGTTGGTCTCAAACTTCTCCACATGGTTTATTGTGTCATATTACATCAATCTATGCTTGACATTTGGCTTCGGTCAACTTTGAAGCTAGTCGAAACGAAGAAAGACCAAAATGGACGAACTTTGTCAACTTGGATGATTCTTGGACCAAATCTCTCTTCGTTGGTCTCAAACTTCTCCACATGGTTTATTGTGTCATATTACATCAATCTATGCTTGACATTTGGCTTCGGTCAACTTTGAAGCTAGTCGAAACGAAGAAAGACCAAAATGGACGAACTTTTTCAACTTGGATGATTCTTGGACCAAATCTCTCTTCGTTGGTCTCAAACTTCTCCACATGGTTTATTGTGTCATATTACATCAATCTATGCTTGACATTTGGCTTCGGTCAACTTTGAAGCTAGTCGAAACGAAGAAAGACCAAAATGGACGAACTTGGTTAAGTTGGATGATTCTTGGACCAAATCTCTCTTCGTTGGTCTCAAACTTCTCCACATGGTTTATTGTGTCATATTACATCAATCTATGCTTGACATTTGGCTTCGGTCAACTTTGAAGCTAGTCGAAACGAAGAAAGACCAAAATGGACGAACTTGTCAACTTGGATGATTCTTGGACCAAATCTCTCTTCGTTGGTCTCAAACTTCTCCACATGGTTTATTGTGTCATATTACATCAATCTATGCTTGACATTTGGCTTCGGTCAACTTTGAAGCTAGTCGAAACGAAGAAAGACCAAAATGGACGAACTTGGTCAACTTGGATGATTCTTGGACCAAATCTCTCTTCGTTGGTCTCAAACTTCTCCACATGGTTTATTGTGTCATATTACATCAATCTATGCTTGACATTTGGCTTCGGTCAACTTTGAAGCTAGTCGAAACGAAGAAAGACCAAAATGGACGAACTTGGTCAACTTGGATGATTCTTGGACCAAATCTCTCTTCGTTGGTCTCAAACTTCTCCACATGGTTTATTGTGTCATATTACATCAATCTATGCTTGACATTTGGCTTCGGTCAACTTTGAAGCTAGTCGAAACGAAGAAAGACCAAAATGGACGAACTTGGTCAACTTGGATGATTCTTGGACCAAATCTCTTTCGTTGGTCTCAAACTTCTCCACATGGTTTATTGTGTCATATTACATCAATCTATGCTTGACATTTGGCTTCGGTCAACTTTGAAGCTAGTCGAAACGAAGAAAGACCAAAATGGACGAACTTGTCAACTTGGATGATTCTTGGACCAAATCTCTCTTCGTTGGTCTCAAACTTCTCCACATGGTTTATTGTGTCATATTACATCAATCTATGCTTGACATTTGGCTTCGGTCAACTTTGAAGCTAGTCGAAACGAAGAAAGACCAAAATGGACGAACTTGGTCAACTTGGATGATTCTTGGACCAAATCTCTCTTCGTTGGTCTCAAACTTCTCCACATGGTTTATTGTGTCATATTACATCAATCTATGCTTGACATTTGGCTTCGGTCAACTTTGAAGCTAGTCGAAACGAAGAAAGACCAAAATGGACGAACTTTGTCAACTTGGATGATTCTTGGACCAAATCTCTCTTCGTTGGTCTCAAACTTCTCCACATGGTTTATTGTGTCATATTACATCAATCTATGCTTGACATTTGGCTTCGGTCAACTTTGAAGCTAGTCGAAACGAAGAAAGACCAAAATGGACGAACTTTGTCAACTTGGATGATTCTTGGACCAAATCTCTCTTCGTTGGTCTCAAACTTCTCCACATGGTTTATTGTGTCATATTACATCAATCTATGCTTGACATTTGGCTTCGGTCAACTTTGAAGCTAGTCGAAACGAAGAAAGACCAAAATGGACGAACTTGTCAACTTGGATGATTCTTGGACCAAATCTCTCTTCGTTGGTCTCAAACTTCTCCACATGGTTTATTGTGTCATATTACATCAATCTATGCTTGACATTTGGCTTCGGTCAACTTTGAAGCTAGTCGAAACGAAGAAAGACCAAAATGGACGAACTTTGTCAACTTGGATGATTCTTGGACCAAATCTCTCTTCGTTGGTCTCAAACTTCTCCACATGGTTTATTGTGTCATATTACATCAATCTATGCTTGACATTTGGCTTCGGTCAACTTTGAAGCTAGTCGAAACGAAGAAAGACCAAAATGGACGAACTTTGTCAACTTGGATGATTCTTGGACCAAATCTCTCTTCGTTGGTCTCAAACTTCTCCACATGGTTTATTGTGTCATATTACATCAATCTATGCTTGACATTTGGCTTCGGTCAACTTTGAAGCTAGTCGAAACGAAGAAAGACCAAAATGGACGAACTTGTCAACTTGGATGATTCTTGGACCAAATCTCTCTTCGTTGGTCTCAAACTTCTCCACATGGTTTATTGTGTCATATTACATCAATCTATGCTTGACATTTGGCTTCGGTCAACTTTGAAGCTAGTCGAAACGAAGAAAGACCAAAATGGACGAACTTGGTCAACTTGGATGATTCTTGGACCAAATCTCTCTTTGTTGGTCTCAAACTTCTCCACATGGTTTATTGTGTCATATTACATCAATCTATGCTTGACATTTGGCTTCGGTCAACTTTGAAGCTAGTCGAAACGAAGAAAGACCAAAATGGACGAACTTTGTCAACTTGGATGATTCTTGGACCAAATCTCTTTTCGTTGGTCTCAAACTTCTCCACATGGTTTATTGTGTCATATTACATCAATCTATGCTTGACATTTGGCTTCGGTCAACTTTGAAGCTAGTCGAAACGAAGAAAGACCAAAATGGACGAACTTTGTCAACTTGGATGATTCTTGGACCAAATCTCTTTTCGTTGGTCTCAAACTTCTCCACATGGTTTATTGTGTCATATTACATCAATCTATGCTTGACATTTGGCTTCGGTCAACTTTGAAGCTAGTCGAAACGAAGAAAGACCAAAATGGACGAACTTTGTCAACTTGGATGATTCTTGGACCAAATCTCTCTTCGTTGGTCTCAAACTTCTCCACATGGTTTATTGTGTCATATTACATCAATCTATGCTTGACATTTGGCTTCGGTCAACTTTGAAGCTAGTCGAAACGAAGAAAGACCAAAATGGACGAACTTGTCAACTTGGATGATTCTTGGACCAAATCTCTCTTCGTTGGTCTCAAACTTCTCCACATGGTTTATTGTGTCATATTACATCAATCTATGCTTGACATTTGGCTTCGGTCAACTTTGAAGCTAGTCGAAACGAAGAAAGACCAAAATGGACGAACTTTGTCAACTTGGATGATTCTTGGACCAAATCTCTCTTCGTTGGTCTCAAACTTCTCCACATGGTTTATTGTGTCATATTACATCAATCTATGCTTGACATTTGGCTTCGGTCAACTTTGAAGCTAGTCGAAACGAAGAAAGACCAAAATGGACGAACTTGGTCAACTTGGATGATTCTTGGACCAAATCTCTCTTCGTTGGTCTCAAACTTCTCCACATGGTTTATTGTGTCATATTACATCAATCTATGCTTGACATTTGGCTTCGGTCAACTTTGAAGCTAGTCGAAACGAAGAAAGACCAAAATGGACGAACTTTGTCAACTTGGATGATTCTTGGACCAAATCTCTCTTCGTTGGTCTCAAACTTCTCCACATGGTTTATTGTGTCATATTACATCAATCTATGCTTGACATTTGGCTTCGGTCAACTTTGAAGCTAGTCGAAACGAAGAAAGACCAAAATGGACGAACTTGGTCAACTTGGATGATTCTTGGACCAAATCTCTCTTCGTTGGTCTCAAACTTCTCCACATGGTTTATTGTGTCATATTACATCAATCTATGCTTGACATTTGGCTTCGGTCAACTTTGAAGCTAGTCGAAACGAAGAAAGACCAAAATGGACGAACTTGGTCAACTTGGATGATTCTTGGACCAAATCTCTCTTCGTTGGTCTCAAACTTCTCCACATGGTTTATTGTGTCATATTACATCAATCTATGCTTGACATTTGGCTTCGGTCAACTTTGAAGCTAGTCGAAACGAAGAAAGACCAAAATGGACGAACTTGTCAACTTGGATGATTCTTGGACCAAATCTCTCTTTGTTGGTCTCAAACTTCTCCACATGGTTTATTGTGTCATATTACATCAATCTATGCTTGACATTTGGCTTCGGTCAACTTTGAAGCTAGTCGAAACGAAGAAAGACCAAAATGGACGAACTTTGTCAACTTGGATGATTCTTGGACCAAATCTCTCTTCGTTGGTCTCAAACTTCTCCACATGGTTTATTGTGTCATATTACATCAATCTATGCTTGACATTTGGCTTCGGTCAACTTTGAAGCTAGTCGAAACGAAGAAAGACCAAATGGACGAACTTGGTCAACTTGGATGATTCTTGGACCAAATCTCTCTTCGTTGGTCTCAAACTTCTCCACATGGTTTATTGTGTCATATTACATCAATCTATGCTTGACATTTGGCTTCGGTCAACTTTGAAGCTAGTCGAAACGAAGAAAGACCAAAATGGACGAACTTTGTCAACTTGGATGATTCTTGGACCAAATCTCTCTTCGTTGGTCTCAAACTTCTCCACATGGTTTATTGTGTCATATTACATCAATCTATGCTTGACATTTGGCTTCGGTCAACTTTGAAGCTAGTCGAAACGAAGAAAGACCAAAATGGACGAACTTTGTCAACTTGGATGATTCTTGGACCAAATCTCTCTTCGTTGGTCTCAAACTTCTCCACATGGTTTATTGTGTCATATTACATCAATCTATGCTTGACATTTGGCTTCGGTCAACTTTGAAGCTAGTCGAAACGAAGAAAGACCAAAATGGACGAACTTTGTCAACTTGGATGATTCTTGGACCAAATCTCTCTTCGTTGGTCTCAAACTTCTCCACATGGTTTATTGTGTCATATTACATCAATCTATGCTTGACATTTGGCTTCGGTCAACTTTGAAGCTAGTCGAAACGAAGAAAGACCAAAATGGACGAACTTTGTCAACTTGGATGATTCTTGGACCAAATCTCTCTTCGTTGGTCTCAAACTTCTCCACATGGTTTATTGTGTCATATTACATCAATCTATGCTTGACATTTGGCTTCGGTCAACTTTGAAGCTAGTCGAAACGAAGAAAGACCAAAATGGACGAACTTTGTCAACTTGGATGATTCTTGGACCAAATCTCTCTTCGTTGGTCTCAAACTTCTCCACATGGTTTATTGTGTCATATTACATCAATCTATGCTTGACATTTGGCTTCGGTCAACTTTGAAGCTAGTCGAAACGAAGAAAGACCAAAATGGACGAACTTGTCAACTTGGATGATTCTTGGACCAAATCTCTCTTCGTTGGTCTCAAACTTCTCCACATGGTTTATTGTGTCATATTACATCAATCTATGCTTGACATTTGGCTTCGGTCAACTTTGAAGCTAGTCGAAACGAAGAAAGACCAAAATGGACGAACTTTGTCAACTTGGATGATTCTTGGACAAAATCTCTCTTCGTTGGTCTCAAACTTCTCCACATGGTTTATTGTGTCATATTACATCAATCTATGCTTGACATTTGGCTTCGGTCAACTTTGAAGCTAGTCGAAACGAAGAAAGACCAAAATGGACGAACTTTGTCAACTTGGATGATTCTTGGACCAAATCTCTCTTCGTTGGTCTCAAACTTCTCCACATGGTTTATTGTGTCATATTACATCAATCTATGCTTGACATTTGGCTTCGGTCAACTTTGAAGCTAGTCGAAACGAAGAAAGACCAAAATGGACGAACTTGTCAACTTGGATGATTCTTGGACCAAATCTCTCTTCGTTGGTCTCAAACTTCTCCACATGGTTTATTGTGTCATATTACATCAATCTATGCTTGACATTTGGCTTCGGTCAACTTTGAAGCTAGTCGAAACGAAGAAAGACCAAAATGGACGAACTTGGTCAACTTGGATGATTCTTGGACCAAATCTCTCTTCGTTGGTCTCAAACTTCTCCACATGGTTTATTGTGTCATATTACATCAATCTATGCTTGACATTTGGCTTCGGTCAACTTTGAAGCTAGTCGAAACGAAGAAAGACCAAAATGGACGAACTTTGTCAACTTGGATGATTCTTGGACCAAATCTCTCTTCGTTGGTCTCAAACTTCTCCACATGGTTTATTGTGTCATATTACATCAATCTATGCTTGACATTTGGCTTCGGTCAACTTTGAAGCTAGTCGAAACGAAGAAAGACCAAAATGGACGAACTTTGTCAACTTGGATGATTCTTGGACCAAATCTCTCTTCGTTGGTCTCAAACTTCTCCACATGGTTTATTGTGTCATATTACATCAATCTATGCTTGACATTTGGCTTCGGTCA
Organism: Bauhinia variegata; assembly: GCA_022379115.2. Taxonomy (NCBI): domain Eukaryota; kingdom Viridiplantae; phylum Streptophyta; class Magnoliopsida; order Fabales; family Fabaceae; genus Bauhinia; species Bauhinia variegata. The sequence goes on along the minus strand of JAKRYI020000275.1, from coordinate 36,726 downwards.
ACTTTGAAGCTAGTCGAAACGAAGAAAGACCAAAATGGACGAACTTGTCAACTTGGATGATTCTTGGACCAAATCTCTCTTCGTTGGTCTCAAACTTCTCCACATGGTTTATTGTGTCATATTACATCAATCTATGCTTGACATTTGGCTTCGGTCAACTTTGAAGCTAGTCGAAACGAAGAAAGACCAAAATGGACGAACTTTGTCAACTTGGATGATTCTTGGACCAAATCTCTCTTCGTTGGTCTCAAACTTCTCCACATGGTTTATTGTGTCATATTACATCAATCTATGCTTGACATTTGGCTTCGGTCAACTTTGAAGCTAGTCGAAACGAAGAAAGACCAAAATGGACGAACTTTGTCAACTTGGATGATTCTTGGACCAAATCTCTCTTCGTTGGTCTCAAACTTCTCCACATGGTTTATTGTGTCATATTACATCAATCTATGCTTGACATTTGGCTTCGGTCAACTTTGAAGCTAGTCGAAACGAAGAAAGACCAAAATGGACGAACTTGTCAACTTGGATGATTCTTGGACCAAATCTCTCTTCGTTGGTCTCAAACTTCTCCACATGGTTTATTGTGTCATATTACATCAATCTATGCTTGACATTTGGCTTCGGTCAACTTTGAAGCTAGTCGAAACGAAGAAAGACCAAAATGGACGAACTTGGTCAACTTGGATGATTCTTGGACCAAATCTCTCTTCGTTGGTCTCAAACTTCTCCACATGGTTTATTGTGTCATATTACATCAATCTATGCTTGACATTTGGCTTCGGTCAACTTTGAAGCTAGTCGAAACGAAGAAAGACCAAAATGGACGAACTTTGTCAACTTGGATGATTCTTGGACCAAATCTCTCTTCGTTGGTCTCAAACTTCTCCACATGGTTTATTGTGTCATATTACATCAATCTATGCTTGACATTTGGCTTCGGTCAACTTTGAAGCTAGTCGAAACGAAGAAAGACCAAAATGGACGAACTTGGTCAACTTGGATGATTCTTGGACCAAATCTCTCTTCGTTGGTCTCAAACTTCTCCACATGGTTTATTGTGTCATATTACATCAATCTATGCTTGACATTTGGCTTCGGTCAACTTTGAAGCTAGTCGAAACGAAGAAAGACCAAAATGGACGAACTTTGTCAACTTGGATGATTCTTGGACCAAATCTCTCTTCGTTGGTCTCAAACTTCTCCACATGGTTTATTGTGTCATATTACATCAATCTATGCTTGACATTTGGCTTCGGTCAACTTTGAAGCTAGTCGAAACGAAGAAAGACCAAAATGGACGAACTTTGTCAACTTGGATGATTCTTGGACCAAATCTCTCTTCGTTGGTCTCAAACTTCTCCACATGGTTTATTGTGTCATATTACATCAATCTATGCTTGACATTTGGCTTCGGTCAACTTTGAAGCTAGTCGAAACGAAGAAAGACCAAAATGGACGAACTTGTCAACTTGGATGATTCTTGGACCAAATCTCTCTTCGTTGGTCTCAAACTTCTCCACATGGTTTATTGTGTCATATTACATCAATCTATGCTTGACATTTGGCTTCGGTCAACTTTGAAGCTAGTCGAAACGAAGAAAGACCAAATGGACGAACTTGGTCAACTTGGATGATTCTTGGACCAAATCTCTCTTCGTTGGTCTCAAACTTCTCCACATGGTTTATTGTGTCATATTACATCAATCTATGCTTGACATTTGGCTTCGGTCAACTTTGAAGCTAGTCGAAACGAAGAAAGACCAAAATGGACGAACTTTGTCAACTTGGATGATTCTTGGACCAAATCTCTCTTCGTTGGTCTCAAACTTCTCCACATGGTTTATTGTGTCATATTACATCAATCTATGCTTGACATTTGGCTTCGGTAAACTTTGAAGCTAGTCGAAACGAAGAAAGACCAAAATGGACGAACTTGGTCAACTTGGATGATTCTTGGACCAAATCTCTCTTCGTTGGTCTCAAACTTCTCCACATGGTTTATTGTGTCATATTACATCAATCTATGCTTGACATTTGGCTTCGGTCAACTTTGAAGCTAGTCGAAACGAAGAAAGACCAAAATGGACGAACTTTGTCAACTTGGATGATTCTTGGACCAAATCTCTCTTCGTTGGTCTCAAACTTCTCCACATGGTTTATTGTGTCATATTACATCAATCTATGCTTACATTTGGCTTCGGTCAACTTTGAAGCTAGTCGAAACGAAGAAAGACCAAAATGGACGAACTTTGTCAACTTGGATGATTCTTGGACCAAATCTCTCTTCGTTGGTCTCAAACTTCTCCACATGGTTTATTGTGTCATATTACATCAATCTATGCTTGACATTTGGCTTCGGTCAACTTTGAAGCTAGTCGAAACGAAGAAAGACCAAAATGGACGAACTTGTCAACTTGGATGATTCTTTGACCAAATCTCTCTTCGTTGGTCTCAAACTTCTCCACATGGTTTATTGTGTCATATTACATCAATCTATGCTTGACATTTGGCTTCGGTCAACTTTGAAGCTAGTCGAAACGAAGAAAGACCAAAATGGACGAACTTGGTCAACTTGGATGATTCTTGACCAAATCTCTCTTCGTTGGTCTCAAACTTCTCCACATGGTTTATTGTGTCATATTACATCAATCTATGCTTGACATTTGGCTTCGATCAACTTTGAAGCTAGTCGAAACGAAGAAAGACCAAAATGGACGAACTTTGTCAACTTGGATGATTCTTGGACCAAATCTCTCTTCGTTGGTCTCAAACTTCTCCACATGGTTTATTGTGTCATATTACATCAATCTATGCTTGACATTTGGCTTCGGTCAACTTTGAAGCTAGTCGAAACGAAGAAAGACCAAAATGGACGAACTTTGTCAACTTGGATGATTCTTGGACCAAATCTCTCTTCGTTGGTCTCAAACTTCTCCACATGGTTTATTGTGTCATATTACATCAATCTATGCTTGACATTTGGCTTCGGTCAACTTTGAAGCTAGTCGAAACGAAGAAAGACCAAAATGGACGAACTTTGTCAACTTGGATGATTCTTGGACCAAATCTCTCTTTGTTGGTCTCAAACTTCTCCACATGGTTTATTGTGTCATATTACATCAATCTATGCTTGACATTTGGCTTCGGTCAACTTTGAAGCTAGTCGAAACGAAGAAAGACCAAAATGGACGAACTTTGTCAACTTGGATGATTCTTGGACCAAATCTCTCTTCGTTGGTCTCAAACTTCTCCACATGGTTTATTGTGTCATATTACATCAATCTATGCTTGACATTTGGCTTCGGTCAACTTTGAAGCTAGTCGAAACGAAGAAAGACCAAAATGGACGAACTTTGTCAACTTGGATGATTCTTGGACCAAATCTCTCTTCGTTGGTCTCAAACTTCTCCACATGGTTTATTGTGTCATATTACATCAATCTATGCTTGACATTTGGCTTCGGTCAACTTTGAAGCTAGTCGAAACGAAGAAAGACCAAATGGACGAACTTGGTCAACTTGGATGATTCTTGGACAAAATCTCTCTTCGTTGGTCTCAAACTTCTCCACATGGTTTATTGTGTCATATTACATCAATCTATGCTTGACATTTGGCTTCGGTCAACTTTGAAGCTAGTCGAAACGAAGAAAGACCAAAATGGACGAACTTTGTCAACTTGGATGATTCTTGGACCAAATCTCTCTTCGTTGGTCTCAAACTTCTCCACATGGTTTATTGTGTCATATTACATCAATCTATGCTTGACATTTGGCTTCGGTCAACTTTGAAGCTAGTCGAAACGAAGAAAGACCAAAATGGACGAACTGTGTAACTTGGATGATTCTTGGACCAAATCTCTCTTCGTTGGTCTCAAACTTCTCCACATGGTTTATTGTGTCATATTACATCAATCTATGCTTGACATTTGGCTTCGGTCAACTTTGAAGCTAGTCGAAACGAAGAAAGACCAAAATGGACGAACTTGGTCAACTTGGATGATTCTTGGACCAAATCTCTCTTCGTTGGTCTCAAACTTCTCCACATGGTTTATTGTGTCATATTACATCAATCTATGCTTGACATTTGGCTTCGATCAACTTTGAAGCTAGTCGAAACGAAGAAAGACCAAAATGGACGAACTTGGTCAACTTGGATGATTCTTGGACCAAATCTCTCTTCGTTGGTCTCAAACTTCTCCACATGGTTTATTGTGTCATATTACATCAATCTATGCTTGACATTTGGCTTCGGTCAACTTTGAAGCTAGTCGAAACGAAGAAAGACCAAAATGGACGAACTTGGTCAACTTGGATGATTCTTGGACCAAATCTCTCTTCGTTGGTCTCAAACTTCTCACATGGTTTATTGTGTCATATTACATCAATCTATGCTTGACATTTGGCTTCGGTCAACTTTGAAGCTAGTCGAAACGAAGAAAGACCAAAATGGACGAACTTTGTCAACTTGGATGATTCTTGGACCAAATCTCTCTTCGTTGGTCTCAAACTTCTCCACATGGTTTATTGTGTCATATTACATCAATCTATGCTTGACATTTGGCTTCGGTCAACTTTGAAGCTAGTCGAAAGAAGAAAGACCAAATGGACGAACTTTATCAACTTGGATGATTCTTGACAAAATCTCTTTTCGTTGGTCTCAAACTTCTCCACATGGTTTATTGTGTCATATTACATCAATCTATGCTTGACATTTGGCTTCGGTCAACTTTGAAGCTAGTCGAAACGAAGAAAGACCAAAATGGACGAACTTTGTCAACTTGGATGATTCTTGGACCAAATCTCTCTTCGTTGGTCTCAAACTTCTCCACATGGTTTATTGTGTCATATTACATCAATCTATGCTTGACATTTGGCTTCGGTCAACTTTGAAGCTAGTCGAAACGAAGAAAGACCAAAATGGACGAACTTTGTCAACTGGATGATTCTTGGACCAAATCTCTCTTCGTTGGTCTCAAACTTCTCCACATGGTTTATTGTGTCATATTACATCAATCTATGCTTGACATTTGGCTTCGGTCAACTTTGAAGCTAGTCGAAACGAAGAAAGACCAAAATGGACGAACTTTGTCAACTTGGATGATTCTTGGACCAAATCTCTCTTTGTTGGTCTCAAACTTCTCCACATGGTTTATTGTGTCATATTACATCAATCTATGCTTGACATTTGGCTTCGGTCAACTTTGAAGCTAGTCGAAACGAAGAAAGACCAAAATGGACGAACTTGGTCAACTTGGATGATTCTTGGACCAAATCTCTCTTCGTTGGTCTCAAACTTCTCCACATGGTTTATTGTGTCATATTACATCAATCTATGCTTGACATTTGGCTTCGGTCAACTTTGAAGCTAGTCGAAACGAAGAAAGACCAAAATGGACGAACTTTGTCAACTTGGATGATTCTTGGACCAAATCTCTCTTCGTTGGTCTCAAACTTCTCCACATGGTTTATTGTGTCATATTACATCAATCTATGCTTGACATTTGGCTTCGGTCAACTTTGAAGCTAGTCGAAACGAAGAAAGACCAAAATGGACGAACTTTGTCTACTTGATGATTCTTGGACCAAATCTCTCTTCGTTGGTCTCAAACTTCTCCACATGGTTTATTGTGTCATATTACATCAATCTATGCTTGACATTTGGCTTCGATCAACTTTGAAGCTAGTCGAAACGAAGAAAGACCAAAATGGACGAACTTGTCAACTTGGATGATTCTTGGACCAAATCTCTCTTCGTTGGTCTCAAACTTCTCCACATGGTTTATTGTGTCATATTACATCAATCTATGCTTGACATTTGGCTTCGGTCAACTTTGAAGCTAGTCGAAATAAAGAAAGACCAAAATGGACGAACTTGTCAACTTGGATGATTCTTGGACCAAATCTCTCTTCGTTGGTCTCAAACTTCTCCACATGGTTTATTGTGTCATATTACATCAATCTATGCTTGACATTTGGCTTCGGTCAACTTTGAAGCTAGTCGAAATGAAGAAAGACCAAAATGGACGAACTTTGTCAACTTGGATGATTCTTGGACCAAATCTCTCTTCGTTGGTCTCAAACTTCTCCACATGGTTTATTGTGTCATATTACATCAATCTATGCTTGACATTTGGCTTCGGTCAACTTTGAAGCTAGTCGAAACGAAGAAAGACAAAATGGACGAACTTTGTCAACTTGGATGATTCTTGGACCAAATCTCTCTTCGTTGGTCTCAAACTTCTCCACATGGTTTATTGTGTCATATTACATCAATCTATGCTTGACATTTGGCTTCGGTCAACTTTGAAGCTAGTCGAAAAGAAGAAAGACCAAAATGGACGAACTTTGTCAAGTTGGATGATTCTTGGACCAAATCTCTTTGTTGGTCTCAAACTTCTCCACATGGTTTATTGTGTCATATTACATCAATCTATGCTTGACATTTGGCTTCGGTCAACTTTGAAGCTAGTCGAAACGAAGAAAGACCAAAATGGACGAACTTTGTCAACTTGGATGATTCTTGGACCAAATCTCTCTTTGTTGGTCTCAAACTTCTCCACATGGTTTATTGTGTCATATTACATCAATCTATGCTTGACATTTGGCTTCGGTCAACTTTGAAGCTAGTCGAAACGAAGAAAGACCAAAATGGACGAACTTTGTCAACTTGGATGATTCTTGGACAAAATCTCTTTGTTGGTCTCAAACTTCTCCACATGGTTTATTGTGTCATATTACATCAATCTATGCTTGACATTTGGCTTCGATCAACTTTGAAGCTAGTCGAAACGAAGAAAGACCAAAATGGACGAACTTGTCAACTTGGATGATTCTTGGACCAAATCTCTCTTTGTTGGTCTCAAACTTCTCCACATGGTTTATTGTGTCATATTACATCAATCTATGCTTGACATTTGGCTTCGATCAACTTTGAAGCTAGTCGAAACGAAGAAAGACCAAAATGGACGAACTTGGTTAACTTGGATGATTCTTGGACCAAATCTCTCTTCGTTGGTCTCAAACTTCTCCACATGGTTTATTGTGTCATATTACATCAATCTATGCTTGACATTTGGCTTCGGTCAACTTTGAAGCTAGTCGAAACGAAGAAAGACCAAAATGGACGAACTTGGTCAACTTGGATGATTCTTGGACCAAATCTCTCTTCGTTGGTCTCAAACTTCTCCACATGGTTTATTGTGTCATATTACATCAATCTATGCTTGACATTTGGCTTCGGTCAACTTTGAAGCTAGTCGAAACGAAGAAAGACCAAAATGGACGAACTTTGTAACTTGGATGATTCTTGGACCAAATCTCTCTTCGTTGGTCTCAAACTTCTCCACATGGTTTATTGTGTCATATTACATCAATCTATGCTTGACATTTGGCTTCGGTCAACTTTGAAGCTAGTCGAAACGAAGAAAGACCAAAATGGACGAACTTTGTCAACTTGGATGATTCTTGGACCAAATCTCTCTTCGTTGGTCTCAAACTTCTCCACATGGTTTATTGTGTCATATTACATCAATCTATGCTTGACATTTGGCTTCGGTCAACTTTGAAGCTAGTCGAAATAAAGAAAACCAAAATGGACGAACTTGGTTAACTTGGATGATTCTTGGACCAAATCTCTCTTCGTTGGTCTCAAACTTCTCCACATGGTTTATTGTGTCATATTACATCAATCTATGCTTGACATTTGGCTTCGGTCAACTTTGAAGCTAGTCGAAACGAAGAAAGACCAAAATGGACGAACTTTGTCAACTTGGATGATTCTTGGACCAAATCTCTCTTCGTTGGTCTCAAACTTCTCCACATGGTTTATTGTGTCATATTACATCAATCTATGCTTGACATTTGGCTTCGGTCAACTTTGAAGCTAGTCGAAAAGAAGAAAGACCAAAATGGACGAACTTGGTCTACTTGGATGATTCTTGGACCAAATCTCTCTTCGTTGGTCTCAAACTTCTCCACATGGTTTATTGTGTCATATTACATCAATCTATGCTTGACATTTGGCTTCGGTCAACTTTGAAGCTAGTCGAAATGAAGAAAGACCAAAATGGACGAACTTGTCAACTTGGATGATTCTTGGACCAAATCTCTCTTCGTTGGTCTCAAACTTCTCCACATGGTTTATTGTGTCATATTACATCAATCTATGCTTGACATTTGGCTTCGATCAACTTTGAAGCTAGTCGAAACGAAGAAAGACCAAAATGGACGAACTTGGTTAACTTGGATGATTCTTGGACCAAATCTCTCTTCGTTGGTCTCAAACTTCTCCACATGGTTTATTGTGTCATATTACATCAATCTATGCTTGACATTTGGCTTCGATCAACTTTGAAGCTAGTCGAAAGAAGAAAGACCAAAATGGACGAACTTTGTCAACTTGGATGATTCTTGGACCAAATCTCTCTTCGTTGGTCTCAAACTTCTCCACATGGTTTATTGTGTCATATTACATCAATCTATGCTTGACATTTGGCTTCGGTCAACTTTGAAGCTAGTCGAAACGAAGAAAGACCAAAATGGACGAACTTTGTCAACTTGGATGATTCTTGGACCAAATCTCTCTTCGTTGGTCTCAAACTTCTCCACATGGTTTATTGTGTCATATTACATCAATCTATGCTTGACATTCGATCAACTTTGAAGCTAGTCGAAATGAAGAAAGACCAAAATGGACGAACTTGGTCAACTTGGATGATTCTTGAACCAAATCTCTCTTCGTTGGTCTCAAACTTCTCCACATGGTTTATTGTGTCATATTACATCAATCTATGCTTGACATTTGGCTTCGGTCAACTTTGAAGCTAGTCGAAACGAAGAAAGACCAAAATGGACGAACTTTGTTAACTTGGATGATTCTTGGACCAAATCTCTCTTCGTTGGTCTCAACTTCTCCACATGGTTTATTTGTCATATTACATCAATCTATGCTTGACATTTGGCTTCGGTCAACTTTGAAGCTAGTCGAAATGAAGAAAGACCAAAATGGACGAACTTGGTCAACTTGGATGATTCTTGGACCAAATCTCTCTTCGTTGGTCTCAAACTTCTCCACATGGTTTATTGTGTCATATTACATCAATCTATGCTTGACATTTGGCTTCGGTCAACTTTGAAGCTAGTCGAAACGAAGAAAGACCAAAATGGACGAACTTTGTTAACTTGGATGATTCTTGGACCAAATCTCTCTTCGTTGGTCTCAAACTTCTCCACATGGTTTATTGTGTCATATTACATCAATCTATGCTTGACATTTGGCTTCGGTCAACTTTGAAGCTAGTCGAAACGAAGAAAGACCAAAATGGACGAACTTGGTCAACTTGGATGATTCTTGGACCAAATCTCTCTTCGTTGGTCTAAACTTCTCCACATGGTTTATGTGTCATATTACATCAATCTATGCTTGACATTTGGCTTCGGTCAACTTTGAAGCTAGTCGAAACGAAGAAAGACCAAAATGGACGAACTTTGTTAACTTGGATGATTCTTGGACCAAATCTCTTTTCGTTGGTCTCAAACTTCTCCACATGGTTTATTGTGTCATATTACATCAATCTATGCTTGACATTTGGCTTCGATCAACTTTGAAGCTAGTCGAAACGAAGAAAGACCAAAATGGACGAACTTGGTCAACTTGGATGATTCTTGGACCAAATCTCTCTTTGTTGGTCTCAAACTTCTCCACATGGTTTATTGTGTCATATTACATCAATCTATGCTTGACATTTGGCTTCGATCAACTTTGAAGCTAGTCGAAACGAAGAAAGACCAAAATGGACGAACTTGGTCAAGTTGGATGATTCTTGGACCAAATCTCTCTTTGTTGGTCTCAAACTTCTCCACATGGTTTATTGTGTCATATTACATCAATCTATGCTTGACATTTGGCTTCGATCAACTTTGAAGCTAGTCGAAACGAAGAAAGACCAAAATGGACGAACTTTGTCAACTTGGATGATTCTTGGACCAAATCTCTCTTCGTTGGTCTCAAACTTCTCCACATGGTTTATTGTGTCATATTACATCAATCTATGCTTGACATTTGGCTTCGATCAACTTTGAAGCTAGTCGAAAAGAAGAAAGACCAAAATGGACGAACTTGGTCAACTTGGATGATTCTTGGACCAAATCTCTCTTCGTTGGTCCTCAAACTTCTCCACATGGTTTAATGTGTCATATTACATCAATCTATGCTTGACATTTGGCTTCGGTCAACTTTGAAGCTAGTCGAAACGAAGAAAGACCAAAATGGACGAACTTTCTTATCTTGGATGATTCTTGGACCAAATCTCTCTTCGTTGGTCTCAAACTTCTCCACATGGTTTATTGGTCATATTACATCAATCTATGCTTGACATTTGGCTTCAATCAACTTTGAAGCTAGTCGAAATCAAGAAAGACCAAAATGGACGAACTTGGTCAACTTGGATGATTCTTGGACCAAATCTCTCTTCGTTGGTCTCAAACTTCTCCACATGGTTTATGTGTCATATTACATCAATCTATGCTTGACATTTGGCTTCGGTCAACTTTGAAGCTAGTCGAAACGAAGATAGACCAAAATGGACGAACTTTGTTAACTTGGATGATTCTTGGACCAAATCTCTTTTCGTTGGTCTCAAACTTCTCCACATGGTTTATTGTGTCATATTACATCAATCTATGCTTGACATTTGGCTTCGTCAACTTTGAAGCTAGTCGAAAGGAAGAAAGACCAAAATGGACGAACTTGGTCAACTTGGATGATTCTTGGACCAAATCTCTCTTCGTTGTTGTCTCAAACTTCTCCACATGGTTTATTGTGTCATATTACATCAATCTATGCTTGACATTTGGCTTCGATCAACTTTGAAGCTAGTCGAAATGAAGAAAGACCAAAATGGACGAACTTTGTCATCTTGGATGATTCTTGGACCAAATCTCTCTTCGTTGGTCTCAAACTTCTCCACATGGTTTATTGTGTCATATTACATCAATCTATGCTTGAATTTGGCTTCGATCAACTTTGAAGCTAGTCGAAACGAAGAAAGACCAAAATGGACGAACTTGGTCAACTTGGATGATTCTTGGACCAAATCTCTCTTCGTTGGTCTCAAACTTCTCCACATGGTTTTTGTGTGATATTACATCAATCTATGCTTGACATTTGGTTTCGGTCAACTTTGAAGCTAGTCGAAACGAAGAAAGACCAAAATGGACGAACTTTGTTAACTTGGATGATTCTTGGACCAAATCTCTCTTCGTTGGTCTCAAACTTCTCCACATGGTTTATTTGTCATATTACATCAATCTATGCTTGACATTTGGCTTCGATCAACTTTGAAGCTATTCGAAATGAAGAAAGACCAAAATGGACGAACTTGGTCAACTTGGATGATTCTTGGACCAAATCTCTCTTCGTTGGTCCCAAACTTCTCCACATGGTTTATTGTGTCATATTACATCAATCTATGCTTGACATTTGGCTTCGGTCAACTTTGAAGCTAGTCGAAACGAAGAAAGACCAAAATGGACGAACTTTGTTAACTTGGATGATTCTTGGACCAAATCTCTTTTCGTTGGTCTCAAACTTCTCCACATGGTTTATTGTGTCATATTACATCAATCTATGCTTGACATTTGGCTTCGATCAACTTTGAAGCTAGTCGAAAGGAAGAAAGACCAAAATGGACGAACTTGGTCAACCAAGGATGATTCTTGGACCAAATCTCTCTTCGTTGGTCTCAACTTCTCCACATGGTTTATTGTGTCATATTACATCAATCTATGCTTGAACATTTGGCTGCTTCGATCACTTTGAAGCTAGTCGAAACGAAGAAAGACCAAAATGGACGAACTTTGTCATCTTGGATGATTCTTGGACCAAATCTCTCTTCGTTGGTCTCAAACTCTTCCACATGGTTTATTGTGTCATATTACATCAATCTATGCTTACATTTGGCTTCGATCAACTTTGAAGCTAGTCGAAATGAAGAAAGACCAAAATGGACGAACTTGGTCAACTTGGATGATTCTTGGACCAAATCTCTCTTCGTTGGTCTCAAACTTCTCCCATGGTTTATTGTGTCATATTACATCAATCTATGCTTGACAATTGGTTTCGGTCAACTTTGAAGCTAGTCGAAACGAAGAAAGACCAAAATGGACGAACTTTCTTAACTTAGATGATTCTTTGGACCAAATCTCTCTTCGTTGGTCTCAAACTTCTCCACATGGTTTATTGTGTCATATTACATCAATCTATGCTTGACATTTGGCTTCGGTCAACTTTGAAGCTAGTCGAAACGAAGAAAGACCAAAATGGACGAACTTGGCCAACTTGGATGATTCTTGGACCAAATCTCTCTTCGTTGGTCTCAAACTTCTCCACATGGTTTATTGTGTCATATTACATCAATCTATGCTTGACATTTGGCTTCGGTCAACTTTGAAGCTAGTCGAAACGAAAAAGACCAAAATGGACGAACTTTGTTAACTTGGATGATTCTTGGACCAAATCTCTCTTCGTTGGTCTCAAACTTCTCCACATGGTTTATTGTGTCATATTACATCAATCTATGCTTGACATTTGGCTTCGGTCAACTTTGAAGCTAGTCGAAACGAAGAAAGACCAAAATGGACGAACTTGGTCAACTTGGATGATTCTTGGACCAAATCTCTCTTCGTTGGTCTCAAACTTCTCCACATGGTTTATGTGTCATATTACATCAATCTATGCTTGACATTTGGCTTCGGTTAACTTTGAACTAGTCGAAACAAAGAAAGACCAAAATGGACGAACTTGTTAACTTGGATGATTCTTGGACCAAATCTCTTTTCGTTGGTCTCAAACTTCTCCACATGGTTTATTGTGTCATATTACATCAATCTATGCTTGACATTTGGCTTCGATCAACTTTGAAGCTAGTCGAAAGGAAGAAAGACCAAAATGGACGAACTTGGTCAACTTGGATGATTCTTGGACCAAATCTCTCTTCGTTGGTCTCAAACTTCTCCACATGGTTTATTGTGTCATATTACATCAATCTATGCTTGACATTGGCTTCGATCAACTTTGAAGCTAGTCGAAACGAAGAAAGACCAAAATGGACGAACTTGGTCAACTTGGATGATTCTTGGACCAAATCTCTCTTCGTTGGTCTCAAACTTCTCCACATGGTTTATTGTGTCATATTACATCAATCTATGCTTGACATTTGGCTTCGATCAACTTTGAAGCTAGTCGAAAACGAAGAAAGACCAAAATGGACGAACTTGGTCAACTTGGATGATTCTTGGACCAAATCTCTCTTCGTTGGTCTCAAACTTCTCCACATGGTTTATTGTGTCATATTACATCAATCTATGCTTGACATTTGGTTTCGGTCAACTTTGAAGCTAAAACGAAGAAAGACCAAAATGGACGAACTTGTCAACTTGGATGATTCTTGGACCAAATCTCTCTTCGTTGGTCTCAAACTTCTCCACATGGTTTATTGTGTCATATTACATCAATCTATGCTTGACATTTGGCTTCGGTCAACTTTGAAGCTAGTCGAAATGAAGAAAGACCAAAATGGACGAACTTGGTCAACTTGGATGATTCTTGGACCAAATCTCTCTTCGTTGGTCTCAAACTTCTCCACATGGTTTATTGTGTCATATTACATCAATCTATGCTTGACATTTGGCTTCGGTCAACTTTGAAGCTAGTCGAAACGAAGAAAGACCAAAATGGACGAACTTGTCAACTTGGATGATTCTTGGACCAAATCTCTCTTCGTTGGTCTCAAACTTCTCCACATGGTTTATTGTGTCATATTACATCAATCTATGCTTGACATTTGGCTTCGATCAACTTTGAAGCTAGTCGAAACGAAGAAAGACCAAAATGGACGAACTTGTTAACTTGGATGATTCTTGGACCAAATCTCTCTTCGTTGGTCTCAAACTTCTCCACATGGTTTATTGTGTCATATTACATCAATCTATGCTTGACATTTGGCTTCGGTCAACTTTGAAGCTGTCGAAACGAAGAAAGACCAAAATGGACGAACTTGGTCAACTTGGATGATTCTTGGACCAAATCTCTCTTCGTTGGTCTCAAACTTCTCCACATGGTTTATTGTGTCATATTACATCAATCTATGCTTGACATTTGGCTTCGATCAACTTTGAAGCTAGTCGAAATGAAGAAAGACCAAAATGGACGAACTTGGTCAACTTGGATGATTCTTGGACCAAATCTCTCTTCGTTGGTCTCAAACTTCTCCACATGGTTTATTGTGTCATATTACATCAATCTATGCTTGACATTCGATCAACTTTGAAGCTAGTCGAAACGAAGAAAGACCAAAATGGACGAACTTGGTCAACTTGGATGATTCTTGGACCAAATCTCTCTTCGTTGGTCTCAAACTTCTCCACATGGTTTATTGTGTCATATTACATCAATCTATGCTTGACATTTGGCTTCGGTCAACTTTGAAGCTAGTCGAAACGAAGAAAGACCAAAAATGGACGAACTTTGTTAACTTGATGATTCTTGGACCAAATCTCTCTTCGTTGGTCTCAAACTTCTCCACATGGTTTATTGTGTCATATTACATCAATCTATGCTTGACATTTGGCTTCGGTCAACTTTGAAGCTAGTCGAAACGAAGAAAGACCAAAATGGACGAACTTGGTCAACTTGGATGATTCTTGGACCAAATCTCTCTTCGTTGGTCTCAAACTTCTCCACATGGTTTATTGTGTCATATTACATCAATCTATGCTTGACATTTGGCTTCGGTCAACTTTGAAGCTAGTCGAAATGAAGAAAGACCAAAATGGACGAACTTGGTCAACTTGGATGATTCTTGGACCAAATCTCTCTTCGTTGGTCCAAACTTCTCCACATGGTTTAATGTGTCATATTACATCAATCTATGCTTGACATTTGGCTTCGGTCAACTTTGAAGCTAGTCGAAACGAAGAAAGACCAAAATGGACGAACTTTCTAAGTTGGATGATTCTTGGACCAAATCTCTCTTCGTTGGTCTCAAACTTCTCCACATGGTTTATTGTGTCATATTACATCAATCTATGCTTGACATTTGGCTTCGGTCAACTTTGAAGCTAGTCGAAACGAAGAAAGACCAAAATGGACGAACTTGGTCAACTTGGATGATTCTTGGACCAAATCTCTCTTCGTTGGTCTCAAACTTCTCCACATGGTTTAATGTGTCATATTACATCAATCTATGCTTGACATTTGGCTTCGATCAACTTTGAAGCTAGTCGAAACGAGAAAGACCAAAATGGACGAACTTGGTCAACTTGGATGATTCTTGGACCAAATCTCTCTTCGTTGGTCTCAAACTTCTCCCATGGTTTATTGTGTCATATTACATCAATCTATGCTTGACATTTGGCTTCGGTCAACTTTGAAGCTAGTCGAAACGAAAGAGACCAAAATGGACGAACTTGGTTAAGTTGGATGATTCTTGGACCAAATCTCTCTTCGTTGGTCTCAACTTCTCCACATGGTTTATTTGTCATATTACATCAATCTATGCTTGACATTTGGCTTCGGTCAACTTTGAAGCTAGTCGAAATGAAGAAAGACCAAAATGGACGAACTTGGTCAACTTGGATGATTCTTGGACCAAATCTCTCTTCGTTGGTCCCAAACTTCTCCACATGGTTTAATGTGTCATATTACATCAATCTATGCTTGACATTTGGCTTCGGTCAACTTTGAAGCTAGTCGAAATCGAAGAAAGACCAAAATGGACGAACTTGGTTACTTGGATGATTCTTGGACCAAATCTCTCTTCGTTGGTCTCAAACTTCTCCACATGGTTTATTGGTCATATTACATCAATCTATGCTTGACATTTGGCTTCGGTCAACTTTGAAGCTAGTCGAAACGAAGAAAGACCAAAATGGACGAACTTGGTCAACTTGGATGATTCTTGGACCAAATCTCTCTTCGTTGGTCCCAAACTTCTCCACATGGTTTATTGTGTCATATTACATCAATCTATGCTTGACATTTGGCTTCGGTCAACTTTGAAGCTAGTCGAAACGAAGAAAGACCAAAATGGACGAACTTGGTCAACTTGGATGATTCTTGGACCAAATCTCTCTTCGTTGGTCTCAAACTTCTCCACATGGTTTAATGTGTCATATTACATCAATCTATGCTTGACATTTGGCTTTCGGTCAACTTTGAAGCTAGTCGAAACGAAGAAAGACCAAAATGGACGAACTTGGTTATCTTGGATGATTCTTGGACCAAATCTCTCTTCGTTGGTCTCAAACTTCTCCACATGGTTTATTTGGTCATATTACATCAATCTATGCTTGACATTTGGCTTCGGTCAACTTTGAAGCTAGTCGAAACGAAGAAAGACCAAAATGGACGAACTTGGTCAACTTGGATGATTCTTGGACCAAATCTCTCTTCGTTGGTCCCAAACTTCTTCACATGGTTTATTGTGTCATATTACATCAATCTATGCTTGACATTTGGCTTCGGTCAACTTTGAAGCTAGTCGAAACGAAGAAAGACCAAAATGGACGAACTTTGTTAACTTGGATGATTCTTGGACCAAATCTCTCTTCGTTGGTCTCAAACTTCTCCACATGGTTTATTGTGTCATATTACATCAATCTATGCTTGACATTTGGCTTCGGTCAACTTTGAAGCTAGTCGAAACGAAGAAAGACCAAAATGGACGAACTTGGTCAAGTTGGATGATTCTTGGACCAAATCTCTCTTCGTTGGTCTCAAACTTCTCCACATGGTTTATGTGTCATATTACATCAATCTATGCTTGACATTTGGCTTCGGTCAACTTTGAAGTAATGGAAACAAGAAAGACCAAAATGGACGAACTTGGTTAACTTGGATGATTCTTGGACCAAATCTCTTTTCGTTGGTCTCAAACTTCTCCACATGGTTTATTGTGTCATATTACATCAATCTATGCTTGACATTTGGCTTCGATCAACTTTGAAGCTAGTCGAAAGGAAGAAAGACCAAAATGGACGAACTTGGTCAAGTTGGATGATTCTTGGACCAAATCTCTCTTCGTTGGTCTCAAACTTCTCCACATGGTTTATTGTGTCATATTACATCAATCTATGCTTGAGATTTGGCTTCGATCAACTTTGAAGCTAGTCGAAACGAAGAAAGACCAAAATGGACGAACTTTGTCAACTTGGATGATTCTTGGACCAAATCTCTCTTCGTTGTTCTCAAACTTCTCCACATGGTTTATTGTGTCATATTACATCAATCTATGCTTGACATTTGGCTTCGGTCAACTTTGAAGCAAGTCGAAACGAAGAAAGACCAAAATGGACGAACTTTGTCAACTTGGATGATTCTTGGACAAATCTCTCTTCGTTGGTCTCAAACTTCTCCACATGGTTTAATGTGTCATATTACATCAATCTATGCTTGACATTTGGCTTCGGTCAACTTTGAAGCTAGTCGAAACGAAGAAAGACCAAAATGGACGAACTTGGTGAACTTGGATGATTCTTGGACCAAATCTCTCTTCGTTGGTCTCAAACTTCTCCACATGTTTTATTGTGTCATATTACATCAATCTATGCTTGACATTTGGCTTCGGTCAATTTTGAAGCTAGTCGAAACGAAGAAAGACCAAAATGGACGAACTTGGTCAACTTGGATGATTCTTGGACCAAATCTCTCTTCGTTGGTCTCAAACTTCTCCACATGGTTTATTGTGTCATATTACATCAATCTATGCTTGACATTGGCTTCGGTCAACTTTGAAGCTAGTCGAAACGAAGAAAGACCAAAATGGACGAACTTTGTCAACTTGGATGATTCTTGACCAAATCTCTCTTCGTTGTTCTCAAACTTCTCCACATGGTTTAATGTGTCATATTACATCAATCTATGCTTGACATTTGGCTTCGGTAACTTTGAAGCAAGTCGAAACGAAGAAAGACCAAAATGGACGAACTTGGTCAACTTGGATGATTCTTGGACCAAATCTCTCTTCGTTGGTCTCAAACTTCTCCACATGGTTTATTGTGTCATATTACATCAATCTATGCTTGACATTTGGCTTCGGTCAACTTTGAAGCTAGTCGAAACGAAGAAAGACCAAAATGGACGAACTTGTGAACTTGGATGATTCTTGAACAAATCTCTCTTCGTTGGTCTCAAACTTCTCCACATGTTTTATTGTGTCATATTACATCAATCTATGCTTGACATTTGGCTTCGGTCAACTTTGAAGCTAGTCGAAACGAAGAAAGACCAAAATGGACGAACTTGGTCAACTTGGATGATTCTTGGACCAAATCTCTCTTCGTTGGTCTCAAACTTCTCCACATGGTTTATTGTGTCATATTACATCAATCTATGCTTGACATTTGGCTTCGGTCAACTTTGAAGCTAGTCGAAACGAAGAAAGACCAAAATGGACGAACTTGTCAACTTGGATGATTCTTGGACCAAATCTCTCTTCGTTGTTCTCAAACTTCTCCACATGGTTTAATGTGTCATATTACATCAATCTATGCTTGACATTTGGCTTCGGTCAACTTTGAAGCTAGTCGAAACGAAGAAAGACCAAAATGGACGAACTTTGTCAACTTGGATGATTCTTGGACCAAATCTCTCTTCGTTGGTCTCAAACTTCTCCACATGGTTTATTGTGTCATATTACATCAATCTATGCTTGACATTTGGCTTCGGTCAACTTTGAAGCTAGTCGAAACGAAGAAAGACCAAAATGGACGAACTTTGTCAACTTGGATGATTCTTGGAACAAATCTCTCTTCGTTGGTCTCAAACTTCTCCACATGGTTTATTGTGTCATATTACATCAATCTATGCTTGACATTTGGCTTCGGTCAACTTTAAGCTAGTCGAAACGAAGAAAGACCAAAATGGACGAACTTGGTTAACTTGGATGATTCTTGGACCAAATCTCTCTTCGTGGTCTCAAACTTCTCCACATGTTTTATTGTGTCATATTACATCAATCTATGCTTGACATTTGGCTTCGATCCACTTTGAAATTAGTCGAAACGAAGAAAGACAAAAATGGACGAACTTGGTAACTTAGATGATTCTTGGACCAAATCTCTCTTCGTTGGTCTCAAACTTCTCCACATGGTTTATTGTGTCATATTACATCAATCTATGCTTGACATTTGGCTTTGGTCAACTTTGAAGCTAGTCGAAACGAAGAAAGACCAAAATGGACGAACTTGGTCAACTTGGATGATTCTTGGACCAAATCTCTCTTCGTTGGTCTCAAACTTCTCCACATGGTTTATTGTGTCATATTACATCAATCTATGCTTGACAATTGGCTTCGATCAACTTTGAAGCTAGTCGAAACGAAGAAAGACCAAAATGGACGAACTTGGTCAACTTGGATGATTCTTGGACAAATCTCTCTTCGTTGGTCTCAAACTTCTCACATGGTTTATTGTGTCATATTACATCAATCTATGCTTGACATTTGGCTTCGGTCAACTTTGAAGCTAGTCGAAACGAAGAAAGACCAAAATGGACGAACTTGTGAACTTGGATGATTCTTGAACAAAATCTCTCTTCGTTGTCTCAAACTTCTCCACATGTTTATTGTGTCATATTACATCAATCTATGCTTGACATTTGGCTTCGGTCAACTTTGAAGCTAGTCGAAACGAAGAAAGACCAAAATGGACGAACTTGGTCAACTTGGATGATTCTTGGACCAAATCTCTCTTCGTTGGTCTCAAACTTCTCCACATGGTTTATTGTGTCATATTACATCAATCTATGCTTGAGATTTGGCTTCGATCAACTTTGAAGCTAGTCGAAACGAAGAAAGACCAAAATGGACGAACTTTGTCAACTTGGATGATTCTTGGACCAAATCTCTCTTCGTTGTTTCAAACTTCTCCACATGGTTTATTGTGTCATATTACATCAATCTATGCTTGACATTTGGCTTCGGTCAACTTTGAAGCTAGTCGAAACGAAGAAAGACCAAAATGGACGAACTTGTCAACTTGGATGATTCTTGGACCAAATCTCTCTTCGTTGGTCTCAAACTTCTCCACATGGTTTATTGTGTCATATTACATCAATCTATGCTTGAGATTTGGCTTCGGTCAACTTTGAAGCTAGTCGAAACGAAGAAAGACCAAAATGGACGAACTTTGTGAACTTGGATGATTCTTGGACAAATCTCTCTTCGTTGGTCTCAAACTTCTCCACATGTTTTATTGTGTCATATTACATCAATCTATGCTTGACATTTGGCTTGGTCAACTTTGAAGCTAGTCGAAACGAAGAAAGACCAAAATGGACGAACTTGCTCAACTTGGATGATTCTTGGACCAAATCTCTCTTCGTTGGTCTCAAACTTCTCCACATGGTTTATTGTGTCATATTACATCATCAATCTATGCTTGACATTTGGCTTCGATCAACTTTGAAGCTAGTCGAAACGAAGAAAGACCAAAATGGACGAACTTTGTCAACTTGGATGATTCTTGGACCAAATCTCTCTTCGTTGTTCTCAAAATTCTCCACATGGTTTAATGTGTCATATTACATCAATCTATGCTTGACATTTGGCTTCGGTCAACTTTGAAGCTAGTCGAAACGAAGAAAGACCAAAATGGACGAACTTTGGTCAACTTGGATGATTCTTGGACCAAATCTCTCTTCGTTGGTCTCAAACTTCTCCACATGGTTTATTGTGTCATATTACATCAATCTATGCTTGACATTTGGCTTCGGTCAACTTTGAAGCTAGTCGAAACGAAGAAAGACCAAAATGGACGAACTTTGTCAACTTGGATGATTCTTGGACCAAATCTCTCTTCGTTGGTCTCAAATTCTCCACATGGTTTAATGTGTCATATTACATCAATCTATGCTTGACATTTGGCTTCGGTCAACTTTAAAGCTAGTAAACGAAGAAAGACCAAAATGGACGAACTTGGTTAACTTGGATGATTCTTGGATCAAATCTCTCTTCGTTGGTCTCAAACTTCTCCACATGGTTTATTGTGTCATATTACATCAATCTATGCTTGACATTTGGCTTCGATCAACTTTGAAATTAGTCGAAACGAAGAAAGACCAAAATGGACGAACTTGGTCAACTTGGATGATTCTTGGACCAAATCTCTCTTCGTTGGTCTCAAACTTCTTCCACATGGTTTATTGTGTCATATTACATCAATCTATGCTTGACATTTGGCTTTGGTCAACTTTGAAGCTAGTCGAAACGAAGAAAGACCAAAATGGACGAACTTGGTCAACTTGGATGATTCTTGGACAAATCTCTCTTCGTTGGTCTCAAACTTCTCCACATGGTTTATTGTGTCATATTACATCAATCTATGCTTGAGATTTGGCTTTGATCAACTTTGAAGCTAGTCAAAACGAAGAAAGACCAAAATGGACGAACTTTGTCAACTTGATGATTCTTGGACAAATCTCTCTTCGTTGGTCTCAAACTTCTCCACATGGTTTATTGTGTCATATTACATCAATCTATGCTTGACATTTGGCTTCGGTCAACTTTGAAGCTAGTCGAAACGAAGAAAGACCAAAATGGACGAACTTTGTGAACTTGGATGATTCTTGGAACAAATCTCTCTTCGTTGGTCTCAAACTTCTCCACATGTTTTATTGTGTCATATTACATCAATCTATGCTTGACATTTGGCTTTGGTCAATTTTGAAGCTAGTCGAAACGAAGAAAGACCAAAATGGACGAACTTGCTCAACGTGGATGATTCTTGGACTAAATCTCTCTTCGTTGGTCTCAAACTTCTCCACATGGTTTATTGTGTCATATTACATCAATCTATGCTTGAGATTTGGCTTCGGTCAACTTTGAAGCTAGTCGAAACGAAGAAAGACCAAAATGGACGAACTTGGTCAACTTGGATGATTCTTGGACCAAATCTCTCTTCGTTGTTCTCAAACTTCTCCACATGGTTTATTGTGTCATATTACATCAATCTATGCTTGACATTTGGCTTCGGTCAACTTTGAAGCAAGTCGAAACGAAGAAAGACCAAAATGGACGAACTTTGTCAACTTGGATGATTCTTGGACAAATCTCTCTTCGTTGGTCTCAAACTTCTCCACATGGTTTATTGTGTCATATTACATCAATCTATGCTTGACATTTGGCTTCGGTCAACTTTGAAGCTAGTCGAAACGAAGAAAGACCAAAATGGACGAACTTTGTGAACTTGGATGATTCTTGGACAAATCTCTCTTCGTTGGTCTCAAACTTCTCCACATGTTTTATTGTGTCATATTACATCAATCTATGCTTGACATTTGGCTTTGGTCAATTTGAAGCTAGTCGAAACGAAGAAAGACCAAAATGGACGAACTTGGTCAACTTGGATGATTCTTGGACTAAATCTCTCTTCGTTGGTCTCAAACTTCTCCACATGGTTTATTGTGTCATATTACATCAATCTATGCTTGACATTTGGCTTCGGTCAACTTTGAAGCTAGTCGAAACGAAGAAAGACCAAAATGGACGAACTTTGTCAACTTGGATGATTCTTGGACTAAATCTCTCTTCGTTGTTCTCAAACTTCTCCACATGGTTTATGTGTCATATTACATCAATCTATGCTTGACATTTGGCTTCGGTCAACTTTGAAGCAAGTCGAAACGAAGAAAGACCAAAATGGACGAACTTGTCAACTTGGATGATTCTTGGACAAATCTCTCTTCGTTGGTCTCAAAATTCTCCACATGGTTTAATGTGTCATATTACATCAATCTATGCTTGACATTTGGCTTCGGTCAACTTTGAAGCTAGTCGAAACGAAGAAAGACCAAAATGGACGAACTTTGTGAACTTGGATGATTCTTGGAACCAAATCTCTCTTCGTTGGTCTCAAACTTCTCCACATGGTTTATTGTGTCATATTACATCAATCTATGCTTGACATTTGGCTTTGGTCAATTTTGAAGCTAGTCGAAACGAAGAAAGACCAAAATGGACGAACTTGGTCAACTTGGATGATTCTTGGACCAAATCTCTCTTCGTTGGTCTCAAACTTCTCCACATGGTTTATTGTGTCATATTACATCAATCTATGCTTGAGATTTGGCTTCGATCAACTTTGAAGCTAGTCGAAACGAAGAAAGACCAAAATGGACGAACTTTGTCAACTTGGATGATTCTTAGACCAAATCTCTCTTCGTTGTTCTCAAACTTCTCCACATGGTTTATTGTGTCATATTACATCAATCTATGCTTGACATTTGGCTTCGGTCAACTTTGAAGCAAGTCGAAACGAAGAAAGACCAAATGGACGAACTTTGTCAACTTGGATGATTCTTGGAACAAATCTCTCTTCGTTGGTCTCAAAATTCTCCACATGGTTTATTGTGTCATATTACATCAATCTATGCTTGACATTTGGCTTCGGTCAACTTTGAAGCTAGTCGAAACGAAGAAAGACCAAAATGGACGAACTTTGTGAACTTGGATGATTCTTGGAACAAATCTCTCTTCGTTGGTCTCAAACTTCTCCACATGTTTTATTGTGTCATATTACATCAATCTATGCTTGACATTTGGCTTCGGTCAATTTTGAAGCTAGTCGAAACGAAGAAAGACCAAAATGGACGAACTTGCTCAACTTGGATGATTCTTGGACTAAATCTCTCTTCGTTGGTCTCAAACTTCTCCACATGGTTTATTGTGTCATATTACATCAATCTATGCTTGAGATTTGGCTTCATCAACTTTGAAGCTAGTCGAAACGAAGAAAGACCAAAATGGACGAACTTTGTCAACTTGGATGATTCTTGGACTAAATCTCTCTTCGTTGTTCTCAAACTTCTCCACATGGTTTATTGTGTCATATTACATCAATCTATGCTTGACATTTGGCTTCGGTCAACTTTGAAGCTAGTCGAAACGAAGAAAGACCAAAATGGACGAACTTTGTCAACTTGGATGATTCTTGGACCAAATCTCTCTTCGTTGGTCTCAAATTCTCCACATGGTTTATTGTGTCATATTACATCAATCTATGCTTGACATTTGGCTTCGGTCAACTTTGAAGCTAGTCGAAACGAAGAAAGACCAAAATGGACGAACTTTGTCAACTTGGATGATTCTTGAAACAAATCTCTCTTCGTTGGTCTCAAACTTCTCCACATGGTTTAATGTGTCATATTACATCAATCTATGCTTGACATTTGGCTTCGGTCAACTTTGAAGCTAGTAAAACGAAGAAAGACCAAAAGGACGAACTTGGTTAACTTGGATGATTCTTGGACCAAATCTCTCTTCGTTGGTCTCAAACTTCTCCACATGTTTTATTGTGTCATATTACATCAATCTATGCTTGACATTTGGCTTCGATCCACTTTGAAATTAGTCGAAACGAAGAAAGACCAAAAATGGACGAACTTGGTCAACTTGGATGATTCTTGACCAAATCTCTCTTCGTTGGTCTCAAACTTCTCCACATGGTTTATTGTGTCATATTACATCAATCTATGCTTGACATTTGGCTTCGGTCAACTTTGAAGCTAGTCGAAACGAAGAAAGACCAAAATGGACGAACTTTGTCAACTTGGATGATTCTTGGACTAAATCTCTCTTCGTTGGTCTCAAACTTCTCCACATGGTTTATTGTGTCATATTACATCAATCTATGCTTGACATTGGCTTCGATCAACTTTGAAGCTAGTCGAAACGAAGAAAGACCAAAATGGACGAACTTTGTCAACTTGGATGATTCTTGGAACAAATCTCTCTTCGTTGGTCTCAAACTTCTCCACATGTTTTATTGTGTCATATTACATCAATCTATGCTTGACATTTGGCTTCGGTCAACTTTGAAGCTAGTCGAAACGAAGAAAGACCAAAATGGACGAACTTGGTGAACTTGGATGATTCTTGGAACAAATCTCTCTTCGTTGGTCTCAAACTTCTCCACATGGTTATTGTGTCATATTACATCAATCTATGCTTGACATTTGGCTTCGGTTAACTTTGAAGCTAGTCGAAACGAAGAAAGACCAAAATGGACGAACTTGTCAACTTGGATGATTCTTGGACCAAATCTCTCTTCGTTGGTCTCAAACTTCTCCACATGGTTTATTGTGTCATATTACATCAATCTATGCTTGACATTTGGCTTCGATCAACTTTGAAGCTAGTAAAAACGAAGAAAGACCAAAATGGACGAACTTGGTTAACTTGGATGATTCTTGGACCAAATCTCTCTTCGTTGGTCTCAAACTTCTCCACATGTTTATTGTGTCATATTACATCAATCTATGCTTGACATTTGGCTTCGATTAACTTTGAAGCTAGTCGAAACGAAGAAAGACCAAAATGGACGAATTGGTCAACTTGGATGATTCTTGGACCAAATCTCTCTTCGTTGGTCCCAAACTTCTCCACATGGTTTATTGTGTCATATTACATCAATCTATGCTTGACATTTGGCTTCGGTCAACTTTGAAGCTAGTCGAAACGAAGAAAGACCAAAATGGACAACTTTGTGAACTTGGATGATTCTTGGACAAATCTCTCTTCGTTCGTCTCAAACTTCTCCACATGTTTTATTGTGTCATATTACATCAATCTATGCTTGACATTTGGCTTTGGTCAACTTTGAAGCTAGTCCAAACGAAGAAAGACCAAAATGGACGAACTTCTCAACTTGGATGATTCTTGGACTAAATCTCTCTTCGTTGGTCTCAAACTTCTCCACATGGTTTATTGTGTCATATTACATCAATCTATGCTTGACATTTGGCTTCGGTCAACTTTGAAGCTAGTCGAAATGAAGAAAGACCAAAATGGACGAACTTTATCAACTTGGATGATTCTTAGACTAAATCTCTCTTCGTTGGTCTCAAACTTCTCCACATGGTTTATTGTGTCATATTACATCAATCTATGCTTGACATTTGGCTTCGATTAACTTTGAAGCTAGTCGAAACGAAGAAAGACCAAAATGGACGAACTTTGTCAACTTGGATGATTCTTGGAACAAATCTCTCTTTGTTGGTCTCAAACTTCTCCACATGGTTTATTGTGTCATATTACATCAATCTATGCTTGACATTTGGCTTCGGTCAACTTTGAAGCTAGTCGAAACGAAGAAAGACCAAAATGGACGAACTTTGTCAACTTGGATGATTCTTGGACTAAATCTCTCTTCGTTGGTCTCAAACTTCTCCACATGGTTTATTGTGTCATATTACATCAATCTATGCTTGACATTTGGCTTCGATTAACTTTGAAGCTAGTCGAAACGAAGATAGACCAAAATGGACGAGTTAACTTGGATGATTCTTGGACCAAATCTCTTTGTTGGTCTCAAACTTCTCTACATGATTTATTTTGGATAAATCTTAGACCAAATCTCTCTTCGTTGGTCTCAAACTTCTCCACATTGTTTATTGGGTCAAATTACATCTATGCTTGACATTTGGCTTCGATCAACTTTGAAGCTAGTCGAAACGAAGAAAGACCAAAATGGACGAACTTGGTTAACTTGGATGATTCTTGGACAAATCTCTCTTCGTTGGTCCCAAACTTCTCCACATGGTTTATTGTGTCATATTACATCAATCTATGCTTGACATTTGGCTTCGGTCAACTTTGAAGCAAGTCGAAAGAAGAAAGACCAAAATGGACGAACTTGGATAAGTTGGATGATTCTTGGACCAAATCTCTCTTCGTTGGTCTCAAACTTCTCAAAGGTTTAATGTGTCATATTACATCAATCTATGCTTGACATTTGGCTTCGGTCAACTTTGAAGCTAGTCGAAACAAAGAAAGACCAAAATGGACGAACTTGGTTAAGTTGGATGATTCTTGGACCAAATCTCTCTTCGTTGGTTCCAACCTTCTCCACATGGTTTATTGTGTCATATTACATCAATCTATGCTTGACATTTGGCTTCGATCAACTTTGAAGTTAGTCGAAACGAAGAAAGACCAAAATGGACGAACTTGGTAAAGTTGGATTCTTCGACCAAATCTCTCTTCGTTGGTCTCAAACTTCTCCACATGGTTTATTGTGTCATATTACATCAATCTATGCTTGACATTTGGCTTCGATCAACTTTGAAGCTAGTCAAAACGAAGAAAGACCAAAATGGACGAACTTGGTCAACTTGGATGATTCTTGGACCAAATCTCTCTTCGTTGGTCTCAAACTTCTCCACATGGTTTATTGTGTCATATTACATCAATCTATGCTTGACATTTGGCTTCGATCAACTTTGAAGCTAGTCGAAATGAAGAAAGACCAAAATGGACGAACTTGGTCAACTTGGATGATTCTTGGACCAAATCTCTCTTCGTTGGTCCCAAACTTCTCCACATGGTTTATTGTGTCATATTACATCAATCTATGCTTGACATTTGGCTTCGGTTAACTTTGAAGCTAGTCGAAACGAAGAAAGACCAAAATGGACGAACTTGGTGAAGTTGGATGATTCTTGGACCAAATCTCTCTTCGTTGGTCTCAAACTTCTCAAATGGTTTATTGTGTCATATTACATCAATCTATGCTTGACATTTTGTTTCGGTCAACTTTGAAGCTAATCAAAACAAAGAAAGACCAAAATGGACGAACTTGGTTAAGTTGGATGATTCTTGGACTAAATCTCTCTTCTTGGTCTCAAACCTTCTCAATGGTTTAATTGTGTCATATTACATCAATCTATGCTTGACATTTGCCTTCGATCAACTTTAAGCTAGTCGAAAAGAAGAAAGACCAAAATGGACAAACTTAGTTAAGTTGGATGATTCTTGGACCAAATCTCTCTTCGTTGGTCTCAAACTTCTCCACATGGTTTATTGTGTCATATTACATCAATCTATGCTTGACATTTGGCTTCGATCAACTTTGAAGCTAGTCAAAACAAAGAAAGACAAAATGGACGAACTTTGGTCAACTTGATGATTCTTGGACCAAATCTCTCTTCGTTGGTCCCAAACTTCTCCACATGGTTTATTGTGTCATATTACATCAATCTATGCTTGACATTTGGCTTCAATTAACTTTGAAGCTAGTCGAAACGAAGAAAGACCAAAATGGACGAACTTGGTTAAGTTGGATGATTCTTGGACCAAATCTCTCTTCCTTGGTCTCAAACTTCTCAATGGTTTAATGTGTCATATTACATCAATCTATGCTTGACATTTGGCTTCGGTCAACTTTAAGCTTGTCGAAATAAGGAAAGACCAAAATGGACGAACTTGGTTAAGTTGGATGATTCTTGGACCAAATCTCTCTTCGTTGGTCTCAAACTTCTCCACATGGTTTATTGTGTCATATTACATCAATCTAATTGACATTGGCTTCGGTTAACTTTGAAGCTAGTCGAAATGAAGAAAGACCAAAATGGACGAACTTGGTTAAGTTGGATGATTCTTGGACCAAATCTCTCTTCGTTGGTTCAAACATCTCCACAGGTTTAATGTGTCATATTACATCAATCTATGCTTGACATTTGGCTTCGGTCAACTTTAAGCTTGTCAAAATAAGAAAGACCAAAATGGACGAACTTGGTTAAGTCAATGATTCTTGGACCAAATCTCTCTTCGTTGGTCTCAAACTTCTCCACATGGTTTATTGTGTCATATTACATCAATCTATGCTTGACATTTGGCTTCAGTCAACTTTGAAGCTAGTCAAACGAAGAAAGACCAAAATGGACGAACTTGGTTAAGTTGGATGATTCTTGGACCAAATCTCTCTTCGTTGGTCCAAACTTCTCCACATGGTTTTTTGTGTCATATTACATCAATTTATGCTTGACATTTAGCTTCGGTCAACTTTGAAGCTAGTCGAAAGGAAGAAAGACCAAAATGGACGAACTTGTTAAGTTGGATGATTCTTGGACCAAATTTCTCTTCGTTGGTCTCAAACTTCTCAAAGGTTTATGTGTCATATTACATCAATCTATGCATGACATTTGGCTTCGTTAACTTTGAAGCTAGTCGAAATGAAGAAAGACCAAAATGGACGAACTTGGTTAGTTGGATGATTCTTGGACCAAATCTCTCTTCGTTGGTCTCAAACTTCTCAAAGGTTTAATGTGTCATATTACATCAATCTATGCTTGACATTTGGCTTCGGTCAACTTTGAAGCTTGTCGAAATAAGGAAAGACCAAAATGGACGAACTTGGTTAAGTTGGATGATTCTTGGACCAAATCTCTCTTCGTTGGTCCCAAACTTCTCCACATGGTTTATTGTGTCATATTACATCAATCTATGCTTGACATTTGGCTTCGATTAACATTGAAGCTAGTCGAAACAAAGAAAGACCAAATGGACGAACTTGGTCAACTTGGAATGATTCTTGGACCAAATCTCTCTTCGTTGGTCCAAACTTCTCCACATGGTTTATTGTGTCATATTACATCAATCTATGCTTGACATTTGGCTTCAGTCAACTTTGAAGCTAGTCGAAATGAAGAAAGACCAAAATGGACGAACTTGGTTAAGTTGGATGATTCTTGGACCAAATCTCTCTTCGTTGGTCTCAAACTTCTCCACATGGTTTTTTGTGTCATATTACATCAATTTATGCTTGACATTTGGCTTCAATCAACTTTGAAGCTAGTAAAAAGGAAGAAAGACCAAAATGGACGAACTTTGTTAAGTTGGATGATTCTTGGACCAAATTCTCTTCGTTGGTTCAAACTTCTCAAAGGTTTATGTGTCATATTACATCAATCTATGCTTGACATTTGACCTTCGGTTAACTTTGAAGCTAGTCGAAACAAAGAAAGACCAAAATGGACGAACTTGGTCAACTTGGATGATTCTTGGACCAAATCTCTCTTCGTTGGTCTCAAACTTCTCCACATGGTTTAATGTGTCATATTACATCAATCTATGCTTGACATTTGGCTTTGATCAACTTTGAAGCTAGTCGAAATAAAGAAAGACCAAAAGACGAACTTGGTCAACTTGGATGATTCTTGGACCAAATCTCTCTTCGTTGGTCCCAAACTTCTCCACATGGTTTATTGTGTCATATTACATCAATCTATGCTTGACATTTGGCTTCAATAACTTTGAAGCTAGTCGAAATGAAGAAAGACCAAAATGGACGAACTTGGTTAAGTTGGATGATTCTTGGACCAAATCTCTCTTCGTTGGTCTCCAAACTTCTCAAAGGTTTATGTGTCATATTACATCAATCTATGCTTGACATTTGGCTTCGGTCAACTTTGAAGCTAGTCGAAAAAAGAAGACCAAAATGGACGAACTTGGTTAAGTTGGATGATTCTTGGACCAAATCTCTCTTCGTTGGTCTCAAACTTCTCCACATGGTTTATTGTGTCATATTACATCAATGTATGCTTCAACATTTGGCTTCAATCAACTTTGAAGCTAGTCAAAAGGAAGAAAGACCAAAATGGACGAACTTTGTTAAGTTGGATGATTCTTGGACCAAATTTCTCTTCGTTGGTTCCAAACTTCTCAAAGGTTTATGTGTCATATTACATCAATCTATGCTTGACATTTGGCTTCGGTTAACTTTGAAGCTTGTCGAAACAAAGGAAGACCAAAATGGACGACCTTGGTCAACTTGGATGATTCTTGGACCAAATCTCTCTTCGTTGGTCCCAAACTTCTCCACATGGTTTATTGTGTCATATTACATCAATCTATGCTTGACATTTGGCTTCATTAACTTTGAAGCTAGTCGAAATGAAGAAAGACCAAAATGGACGAACTTGGTTAAGTTGGATGATTCTTGAACCAAATCTCTCTTCGTTGGTCTCAAACTTCTCCACATGGTTTATTGTGTCATATTACATCAATCTATGCTCAACATTTGGCTTCAATCAACTTTGAAGCTAGTCAAAAGGAAGAAAGACCAAAATGGACGAACTTTGTTAAGTTGGATGATTCTTGGACCAAATTTCTCTTCCTTTGTTCAAACTTCATCAAAGCGTTTCATTGTCATATTACATCAATCTATGCTTGACATTTGGCCTCATTAACTTTGAAGCTAGTCGAAACAAAGAAGACCAAAATGGACGAACTTGGTCAACTTGGATGATTCTTGGACCAAATCTCTCTTCGTTGGTCTCAAACTTCTCCACATGGTTTATTGTGTCATATTACATCAATCTATGCTTGACATTTGGCTTCGATTAACATTGAAGCTAGTCGAAACAAAGAAAGACCAAATGGATGAACTTAGTCAACTTCATGATTCTTGGACCAAATCTCTCTTCGTTGGTCCCAAACTTCTCCACATGGTTTATTGTGTCATATTACATCAATCTATGCTTGACATTTGGCTTCAGTCAACTTTGGAGCTAGTCGAAACGAAGAAAGACCAAAACGGACGAACTTTGTTAAGTTGGATGATTCTTGGACCAAATCTCTCTTCGTTGGCTCCAAACTTTATCAAAGGTTTATGTGTCATATTACATCAATCTATGTTTGAACTTTTGGCTTTGATCAACTTTGGAGCTAGTCGAAATAAGAAAGACCAAAATGGACGAACTTGTTAACTTGGATGATTCTTGGACCAAATCTCTCTTCGTTTGTCCAAACTTCTCCAAATGGTTTAATGTGTCATATTACATCAATCAATGCTTGACATTTGGCTTTGATCAACTTCAAAGCTACTCGAAACGAAGAAAGACCAAAATGGACAAACTTGGTCAACTTGGATGATTCTTGGACCAAATATCTCTCTCGTGGTCTCAAACTTCTCCACATGGTTTATTGTGTTATATTACATCAATCTATGCTTGACATTTGGCTTCGGTCAACATTGGAGCAAGTCGAAATGAAGAGACCAAAATGGACAAACTTGGTTAACTTGGATGATTCTTGACCAAATCTCTCTCCTTGGTCTCAAACTTCTCCACATGGTTTATTGTGTCATCTTACTTTAATGACATATGGCTTCAGTCAACTTTGGAGCTACTCGAAACAAAAAAATATAAAATAAATGGATGAACTTGGTCAACTTCGATGATTATAGGACCAAATTTCTCTTTCATAGTTCATTGTGTCATATTACATCAATCTATGCTTGACATTTGGCTTCGGATAACTTTGAGTTACTCGAAATGAAAAAAGACCAAAATGGATGAACTTAGTCAACTTGAATGATTCTTGGTCAAAATTTCTCTTCGTTGGTCTCAAACTTCCACATGGTTTATTGTGTCTATTAATTCAATCTATGCTTGACATTTGGCTTCGGTCAACTTTGAAGCTACTCGAAACAAAGAAAGACCAAAATGGACAAACTTAGTTAACTTAGATGATTCTTGGACCAATATCTCTCTCTTTGGTCTCAAACTTCACCACATGGTTTATATGTGTTATATTACATCAATCTATGCTTAACATTTAGCTTCGGTCCAACATTGGAGTAACTCGAATGAAGAAAGATAAAAATGGACGAACTTGGTTAACTTGGATGATTCTTGGACCAAATCTCTCTTCTTGGTCTCAAACTCCTCCACATGGTTTATTGTGTCATATTACATCAATCTATGCTTGACATTTGGCTTCGGATAACTTTGAAGCCACTCAAAATGAAGAAAGACCAAAATGGACGAACTTGTCAACTTGGATGATTCTTAGTAGAAAATTTCTCTTCGTTGGTCCCAAACTTCTCCACATGGTTTATTGTGTCATATTAATCAATCTATGCTTGACATTTGACTTCAGTCAACTTTGGAGCTACTCGAAACGAAGAAAGAACAAATTGGATGAACTTGGATGATTCTTGGACCAAATCTCTCTTCTTGGTCTCAAACTTCTCCACATGGTTTATTTGTCATATTACTTCAATCTATGCTTGACATTGGCTTCGATCAATTTTTGAGCTAGTCGAAACGAAGTAAGAACCAATTGGACGAACTTGATCAACTTGGATGATTCTTGGACCCAATCTCTCTTCCTTAGTCCCAAACTTCTCCACATGGTTTATTGTGTCATATTACATCAATCTATGCTTGACATTTGGCTTCAGTCAACTTTGAAGCTACTCGAAACGAAGAAAGGCCAAAAAAGACGAACTTGGTTAACTTGGATGATTCTTGGATCAAATCTCTCTTCGTTGGTCTCAAACTTCTCCACATGGTTTATTGTGTCATATTACATCAATCTATGCTTAACATTTGGCTTCAGTCAACTTTGAGCAACTCGAAACAAAGAAAGACCAAAATGGATGAACTTGGTTAACTTGGTTGATTATTGGATCAAATCTCTCTTCGTTCGTGTCAAACTTCTCCACATGCTTTATTGTGTCATATTACATCAATCTATGCTTGACATTTGGCTTCGGTCAACTTTGGAGCTACTCGAAATGAAGAAAGAACAAAATCGACGAACTTGTCAACTTGGATGATTCTTGATGAAATCTCGCTTCGTTGGTCCCAAACTTCTCCACATGGTTTGTTGTGTCATATTACATCAATCTATGCTTGACATTTGGCTTTAGTCACTTTGGAGCTACTCGAAATGATGAAAGAACAAAATGGACGAACTTGGTCAATTGGATGATTATTGGACCAAATCTCTCTTTCTTGTCTCAATTGTGTCATATTACATCAATCTATGTTGACATTTGTGTTTCGAATAACTTGGAGCTACTCGAAATGAAGAAAGACTAAAAAGGACGAACATAGTCAACTTGGATGATTCTTGGACGAAATTTCTCTTCGTTGGTCCCAAACTTCTGCACATGGTTTATTGTGTCATATTAATTCAATCTATGCTTGACATTTGGCTTCGGTCAACTATGGAGCTACTCGAAATGAAGAAAAAAACAAATTGGACGAACTTAGTGAACTTGGATGATTCTTGGACCGAATCTCTCTTCGTTGGTCTCAAACTTCTCCACATGGTTTATTGTGTCATGTTACATCAATCTATGCTTGACATTTGGCTTCGGTCAACTTTGGAGCAACTCGAAATAAAGAAAGAACCAAAAGGATGAACTTGGTCAACTTGGATGATTCTTAGACCAAATCTCTCTTCTTGGTCGCAAACTTCTCCACATGGTTTATTGTGTCATATTATTTCAATCTATGCTTGACATTTGGCTTCAGTCAACTTTGAAGCTACTCGAAACAAAGAAAGAACCAAAATGGACGAACTTGGGAAACTTGGATGATTCTTAGACCAAATCTCTCTTCCTTGCCCCTAACTTCTCCACATGGTTTATTTTGTCATATTACATCAATCTATGCTTGACATTTGGCTTTAGTTTACTTTGAGCTACTCGAAACGAAGAAAGACCAAATGGACAACTTGGTCAACTTGGATGATTCTTGACCAAATATCTCTCTCTTGGTGTCAAACTTCTCCACATGGTTTATTTTGTCATATTACATCAATCTATGCTTGACATCTAGCTTCGGTCAACATTGAAGCAACTCGAAACGAAGAAAGACCAAAATGGATGAACTTGGTCAACCTGGATGATTAGGACCAAATCTCTCTTTCTTGGTTGAAACTCTTCCACATGGTTTATTGTGTCATATTACATCAATCTATGCTTGACATTTGGCTACTGTCAACTTTGAGTTTTCGCGAAACGATGAAAAACCAAAATGGATGAACTTGGTCAACTTGGATGATTCTTGGACTAAATCTCTCTTCCTTGGTTTCAAACTTCTCCACATGGTATATTTTGTCATATTACATCAATCAATGCTTGAAATTTGGCTTGGATAATTTTGGAGCTACTCGAAATGAAAAGACCAAAATGGACCAACTTAGCCAACTTGGATGATTCTTGGACGAAATTTCTCTTCCTTGGTCCAAAAATTCTGCACATGGTTTATTGTGTCATATTAATTCAATCTATGCTTAACATTTGGCTTCGGTCAACTTTGGAGCTACTCGAAACGAAGAAAGACCAAAATGAAGAAATTGGTGAACTTGGATGATTCTTGGACTAAATTCTCTTCCTTGGTCCAAAACTTCTCCACATGGTTTATTGTGTCATATTACATCAATCTATGCTTGACATTTGGCTTCGGTTAACTTTGAAGCTATTGAAAATGAAGAAAGACCAAAATGGACGAACTTGGTTAACTTGGATGATTCTCAGACCAAATCTCTCTTCCTTGTTCCCAAACATCTCCACATGGTTTATTGTGTCATATTACATCAATCTATTCTTGACATTTGGCTTCAGTCAACTTTGGAGCTAGTCGAAACGAAGAAAGACCAAAATGGACGAACTTGGTGAACTTGGTTGATTCTTGGACCAAATCTCTCTTCCCTGGTCTCAAACTTCTCCACATGGTTTATTGTGTCATATTACATCAATCTATGCTTGACATTTGGCTTTGGTCAACTTTGGAGCTTTTTTCGAAATGATGAAAAACCAAAATAGACGAACTTGGTCAACTTGGATGATTCTTGGACCAAATCTCTCTTCCTTCATCTCAAACTTCTTCACATGGTTTATTTGTCATATTACATCAATCTATGATTGACATTTGGCTTCATCAACTTTGGAGCTACTCGAAATGAAGAAAGACCAAAATGGATGAACTTGTTAAGTTGGATGATTATTGGACCAAATCTCTCTTCCTTGGCTCAAACTTATCAAATGGTTTAATGTGTCATATTACATCAATCTATGCTTTAACATTTGGCTTTGATCAACTTTGGAGCTACTGAAACAAAGAAAGACCAAAATGGACGAACTTGGTTACGTTGGATGATTCTTGGACCAAATCTCTCTTCCTTGGTTCCAAACTTCATCAAATGGTTTAATGTGTTATATTACATCAATCTATGTTTGACATTTGGTGATACTAACCCCAACAACATTGTGATGAAACCCATAACGAAATTAGTTTGAGATCGTTCTAGTTTCAGTGTGTATAGACAAAGCCGCAACCAACACCTATATTGTGGTGTGAACCTGGGTATAGTGAAGATGCCATATTCAAGGTTGAAACTTGATTGATAAGTCGAATAGCTTCAAAGAACAAAGAGAAAAATGCAATCTCACAATTTAAGCAAACGCATAATTGGAATTTATATGAATCAAAGAGGCCTATTAAAGACGTTACAAACTTAGGAAACTTGTTCAAATAGAAAAGGAAATAAAAAAAGGTATCAAATCAATCAGCTAGCTTCTAGAATTGGGAAATTAAATCAAATAGCTAATCTAATGCAATCACCCTATAATTTCCCAATCAAAAACAATCAGCCTTATAATTTCCTATTTATTTTCCTTGGCCAATTTTGGGCATGAAGCATGTTGACTATTCTTAGTTGATCTGCTCCATGGGCCTGCATTGAACTAGCTTCTCAAAGGCCCTTGCACCAGCCCATTTAATTGCTCCTTGAACCTCTTTGCCCTACTCTGTCATGGACTGATGGTACTCAAGTGGGTCTCTACTCCACTTGGCGGAACATTTCTTTGGCAACAGCGTCCCCATTGGCAGTGCTAGTAGCAACGCCTCCATTGGCAGTATTGGTGGCCACGTTTCCATCGTTCCCTCCTCTTGAAAAGGATTTATCCTCAATCTTGAAGCTCTAATATATCAACTTCAGTATTTGGAATATTCAAAAACTTGGATCAAATCTTCTTCTCTTGTTTTTAGCTAAAATCTTGTTGGAAACATATGTATCTTCTTTCTCTTGTGTAATAATCCTCCTAGTTCAAATATTATCCTTTGGACAACATTGTGTTGAACTTTCTCATGCAA
>JAKRYI020000274.1:0-44678 GCA_022379115.2 Bauhinia variegata | reverse complement strand
GATTTGGTCCAAGAATCATACCAACTTAACAAGTTCGTCCATTTTGTTCTCTCTTTGTTTCGACTCGACTTCAAAGTGGACGCGAAGCCAAATGTTTGCAAAGATTGATGTAATATGACCCAATAAACCATGTGGAAGAAGTTTGAGACCAACGATGAGAGATTTGGTCCAAGAAATCCACTTAACAAGTTGTCCATTTGGTCTTTCTTTGTTTCGACAAGCTTCAAAGTTGACGAAGCCAAATTCAAGCATAGATTGATGTAATATGACACAATTAAACCATGTGGAGAAGTTTGAGAAAACGAAGAGAGATTTGGTCAAGAATCATCCAACTTAACCAAGTTCGTCCATTTTGGTCTTTCTTTGTTTCGACAAGCTTCAAAGTTGACGAAGACCAAATGTTGCATAGATTGATGTAATATGACACAATAAACCATGTGGAGAAGTTTGAGACAACGAAGAGAGATTTGGTCCAAGAATCATCCAACTTAACCAAGTTCGTCCATTTTGGTCTTTCTTCGTTTCGACTAGCTTCAAAGTTGACCAAACCAAATGTCTTGGCATAGATTGATGTAATATGACACAATAAACCATGTGGAGAAGTTTGGACCAACGAAGAGAGATTTTGGTCCAAGAATCATCCAACTTAACCAAGTTCGTCCATTTTGGTCTTTCTTTGTTTCGACAAGCTTCAAAAGTTGACGAAGCCAAATGTCAAGCATAGATTGATGTAATATGACACAATAAACCATGTGGAGAAGTTTGAGACCAACGAAGAGAGATTTGGTCCAAGAATCATCCAACTTAACCAAGTTCGTCCATTTTGGTCTTTCTTTGTTTCGACAAGCTTCAAGTTGACCGAAGCAAATGTCAAGCAAAGATTGATGTAATATGACACAATAAACCATGTGGAGAAGTTTGAGACCAACGAAGAGAGATTTGGTCCAAGAATCATCCAACTTTAACCAAGTTCGTCCATTTTGGTCTTTCTTCGTTTCGACTAGCTTCAAAGTTGAACCGAAGCCAAATGTCAAGCATAGATTGATGTAATATGACACAATAAACCATGTGGAGAAGTTTGAGACCAACGAAGAGAGATTTGGTCCAAGAATCATCCAACTTAACCAAGTTCGTCCATTTTGGTCTTTCTTCGTTTCGACTAGCTTCAAAGTTGACCGAAGCCAAATGTCAAGCATAGATTGATGTAATATGACACAATAAACCATGTGGAGAAGTTTGAGACAAACGAAGAGAGATTTGGTCCAAGAATCATCCAACTTAACCAAGTTCGTCCATTTTGGTCTTTCTTTGTTTCGACTAGCTTCAAGTTGACGAAGCCAAATGTAAGCATAGATTGATGTAATATGACACAATAAACCATGTGGAGAAGTTTGAGACCAACGAAGAGAGATTTGGTCCAAGAATCATCCAACTTAACCAAGTTCGTCCATTTTGGTCTTTCTTTGTTTCGACAAGCTTCAAAGTTGACCGAAGCCAAATGTCAAGCATAGATTGATGTAATATGACACAATAAACCATGTGGAGAAGTTTGAGACCAACGAAGAGAGATTTGGTCCAAGAATCATCCAACTTAACCAAGTTCGTCCATTTTGGTCTTTCTTTGTTTCGACAAGCTTCAAAGTTGACCGAAGCCAAATGTCAAGCATAGATTGATGTAATATGACACAATAAACCATGTGGAGAAGTTTGAGACCAACGAAGAGAGATTTGGTCAAGAATCATCCAACTTAACCAAGTTCGTCCATTTTGGTCTTTCTTTGTTTCGACAAGCTTCAAAGTTGACGAAGCCAAATGTCAAGCATAGATTGATGTAATATGACACAATAAACCATGTGGAGAAAGTTTGAGACCAACGAAAGAGAGATTTGGTCCAAGAATCATCCAACTTAACCAAGTTCGTCCATTTTGGTCTTTCTTTGTTTCGACAGCTTCAAAGTGGACCGAAGCCAAATGTCAAGCAAGATTGATGTAATATGACACAATAAACCATGTGGAGAAGTTTGAGACCAACGAAGAGAGATTTGGTCAAGAATCATCCAACTTAACCAAGTTCGTCCATTTTGGTCTTTCTTCGTTTCGACTAGCTTCAAAGTTGACCGAAGCCAAATGTCTTGCATAGATTGATGTAATATGACACAATAAACCATGTGGAGAAGTTGAGACCAACGAAGAGAGATTTGGTCCAAGAATCATCCAACTTAACCAAGTTCGTCCATTTTGGTCTTTCTTTGTTTCGACAAGCTTCAAAGTGGACGAAGCCAAATGTCAAGCATAGATTGATGTAATATGACACAATAAACCATGTGGAGAAGTTTGAGACCAACGAAGAGAGATTTGGTCCAAGAATCATCCAACTTAACCAAGTTCGTCCATTTTGGTTTTCTTCGTTTCGACTAGCTTCAAAGTTGACCGAAGCCAAATGTCAAGCATAGATTGATGTAATATGACACAATAACCATGTGGAGAAGTTTGAGACCAACGAAGAGAGATTTGGTCCAAGAATCATCCAACTTAACCAAGTTCGTCCATTTTGGTCTTTCTTTGTTTTCGACTAGCTTCAAAGTTGACCGAAGCCAAATGTCAAGCATAGATTGATGTAATATGACACAATAAACCATGTGGGAGAAGTTTGAGACCAACGAAGAGAGATTTGGTCCAAGAATCATCCAACTTAACCAAGTTCGTCCATTTTGGTCTTTCTTTGTTTCGACAAGCTTCAAAGTTGACCGAAGCCAAATGTCAAGCATAGATTGATGTAATATGACACAATAAACCATGTGGAGAAGTTTGAGACCAACGAAGAGAGATTTGGTCCAAGAATCATCCAACTTAACCAAGTTCGTCCATTTTGGTCTTTCTTTGTTTCGACTAGCTTCAAAGTTGACCGAAGCCAAATGTCTTGCATAGATTGATGTAATATGACACAATAAACCATGTGGAGAAGTTTGAGACCAACGAAGAGAGATTTGGTCCAAGAATCATCCAACTTAACCAAGTTCGTCCATTTTGGTCTTTCTTCGTTTCGACTAGCTTCAAAGTTGACCGAAGCCAAATGTCTTGCAAAGATTGATGTAATATGACACAATAAACCATGTGGAGAAGTTTGAGACCAACGAAGAGAGATTTGGTCCAAGAATCATCCAACTTAACCAAGTTCGTCCATTTTGGTCTTTCTTCTTTCGACTAGCTTCAAAGTTGACGAAGCCAAATGTCTTGCAAGATTGATGTAATATGACACAATAAACCATGTGGAGAAGTTTGAGACCAACGAAGAGAGATTTGGTCCAAGAATCATCCAACTTAACCAAGTTCGTCCATTTTGGTCTTTCTTTGT
This sequence comes from Bauhinia variegata, assembly GCA_022379115.2. Taxonomy (NCBI): domain Eukaryota; kingdom Viridiplantae; phylum Streptophyta; class Magnoliopsida; order Fabales; family Fabaceae; genus Bauhinia; species Bauhinia variegata. The sequence goes on along the minus strand of JAKRYI020000274.1, from coordinate 41,323 downwards.
TTCGACAAGCTTCAAAGTGGACCGAAGCCAAATGTCTTGCATAGATTGATGTAATATGACACAATAAACCATGTGGAGAAGTTTGAGACCAACGAAGAGAGATTTGGTCCAAGAATCATCCAACTTAACCAAGTTCGTCCATTTTGGTCTTTCTTTGTTTCGACAAGCTTCAAAGTTGACCGAAGCCAAATGTCAAGCAAAGATTGATGTAATATGACACAATAAACCATGTGGAGAAGTTTGAGACCAACGAAGAGAGATTTGGTCCAAGAATCATCCACTTAACCAAGTTCGTCCATTTTGGTCTCTCTTGTTTCGACAAGCTTCAAAGTGGACCGAAGCCAAATGTCTAGCAAGATTGATGTAATATGACACAATAAACCATGTGGAGAAGTTTGAGACCAACGAAGAGAGATTTGGTCCAAGAATCATCCAACTTAACCAAGTTCGTCCATTTTGGTCTCTCTTCCTTTCGACTAGCTCAAAGTTGACCGAAGCCAAATGTCAAGCAAAGATTGATGTAATATGACACAATAAACCATGTGGAGAAGTTTGAGACCAACGAAGAGAGATTTGGTCCAAGAATCATCCAACTTAACCAAGTTCGTCCATTTTGGTCTTTCTTGTTTCGACTAGCTTCAAAGTTGACCGAAGCAAATTCAAGCATAGATTGATGTAATATGACACAATAAACCATGTGGAGAAGTTTGAGACCAACGAAGAGAGATTTGGTCCAAGAATCATCCAACTTAACCAAGTTCGTCCATTTTGGTCTTTCTTTGTTTCGACTAGCTTCAAAGTTGACCGAAGCCAAATGTCAAGCATAGATTGATGTAATATGACACAATAAACCATGTGGAGAAGTTTGAGACCAACGAAGAGAGATTTGGTCCAAGAATCATCCAACTTAACCAAGTTCGTCCATTTTGGTCTTTCTTGTTTCGACAAGCTTCAAAGTGGACCGAAGCCAAATGTCAAGCAAAGATTGATGTAATATGACACAATAAACCATGTGGAGAAGTTTGAGACCAACGAAGAGAGATTTGGTCCAAGAATCATCCAACTTAACCAAGTTCGTCCATTTTGGTCTTTCTTTGTTTCGACTAGCTTCAAAGTTGACCGAAGCCAAATGTCAAGCATAGATTGATGTAATATGACACAATAAACCATGTGGAGAAGTTTGAGACCACGAAGAGAGATTTGGTCAAGAATCATCCAACTTAACCAAGTTCGTCCATTTTGGTCTCTCTTCCTTTCGACTAGCTTCAAAGTGGACCGAAGCAAATGTCTTGCAAAGTTTGTTGTAATATGACACAAGTTTGTCCATTTGGTCTTTCTTTGTTTCGACTAGCTTCAAAGTTGACCGAAGCCAAATGTCAAGCATAGATTGATGTAATATGACACAATAAACCATGTGGAGAAGTTTGAGACCAACGAAGAGAGATTTGGTCCAAGAATCATCCAACTTAACCAAGTTCGTCCATTTTGGTCTTTCTTCGTTTCGACTAGCTTCAAAGTTGACCGAAGCCAAATGTCAAGCATAGATTGATGTAATATGACACAATAAACCATGTGGAGAAGTTTGAGACCAACGAAGAGAGATTTGGTCCAAGAATCATCCAACTTAACCAAGTTCGTCCATTTTGGTCTTTCTTCGTTTCGACTAGCTTCAAAGTTGACCGAAGCCAAATGTCAAGCATAGATTGATGTAATATGACACAATAAACCATGTGGAGAAGTTTGAGACCAACGAAGAGAGATTTGGTCCAAGAATCATCCAACTTAACCAAGTTCGTCCATTTTGGTCTTTCTTTGTTTCGACTAGCTTCAAAGTTGACCGAAGCCAAATGTCAAGCATAGATTGATGTAATATGACACAATAAACCATGTGGAGAAGTTTGAGACCAACGAAGAGAGATTTGGTCCAAGAATCATCCAACTTAACCAAGTTCGTCCATTTTGGTCTTTCTTCGTTTCGACTAGCTTCAAAGTTGACCGAAGCCAAATGTCAAGCATAGATTGATGTAATATGACACAATAAACCATGTGGAGAAGTTTGAGACCAACGAAGAGAGATTTGGTCCAAGAATCATCCAACTTAACCAAGTTCGTCCATTTTGGTCTTTCTTGTTTCGACTAGCTTCAAAGTTGACCGAAGCCAAATGTCAAGCATAGATTGATGTAATATGACACAATAAACCATGTGGAGAAGTTTGAGACCAACGAAGAGAGATTTGGTCCAAGAATCATCCAACTTAACCAAGTTCGTCCATTTTGGTCTTTCTTCGTTTCGACTAGCTTCAAAGTTGACCGAAGCCAAATGTCAAGCATAGATTGATGTAATATGACACAATAAACCATGTGGAGAAGTTTGAGACCAACGAAGAGAGATTTGGTCCAAGAATCATCCAACTTAACCAAGTTCGTCCATTTTGGTCTTTCTTCGTTTCGACTAGCTTCAAAGTTGACCGAAGCCAAATGTCAAGCATAGATTGATGTAATATGACACAATAAACCATGTGGAGAAGTTTGAGACCAACGAAGAGAGATTTGGTCCAAGAATCATCCAACTTAACCAAGTTCGTCCATTTTGGTCTTTCTTCGTTTCGACTAGCTTCAAAGTTGACCGAAGCCAAATGTCAAGCATAGATTGATGTAATATGACACAATAAACCATGTGGAGAAGTTTGAGACCAACGAAGAGAGATTTGGTCCAAGAATCATCCAACTTAACCAAGTTCGTCCATTTTGGTCTTTCTTCGTTTCGACTAGCTTCAAAGTTGACCGAAGCCAAATGTCAAGCATAGATTGATGTAATATGACACAATAAACCATGTGGAGAAGTTTGAGACCAACGAAGAGAGATTTGGTCCAAGAATCATCCAACTTAACCAAGTTCGTCCATTTTGGTCTTTCTTCGTTTCGACTAGCTTCAAAGTTGACCGAAGCCAAATGTCAAGCATAGATTGATGTAATATGACACAATAAACCATGTGGAGAAGTTTGAGACCAACGAAGAGAGATTTGGTCCAAGAATCATCCAACTTAACCAAGTTCGTCCATTTTGGTCTTTCTTCGTTTCGACTAGCTTCAAAGTTGACCGAAGCCAAATGTCAAGCATAGATTGATGTAATATGACACAATAAACCATGTGGAGAAGTTTGAGACCAACGAAGAGAGATTTGGTCCAAGAATCATCCAACTTAACCAAGTTCGTCCATTTTGGTCTTTCTTCGTTTCGACTAGCTTCAAAGTTGACCGAAGCCAAATGTCAAGCATAGATTGATGTAATATGACACAATAAACCATGTGGAGAAGTTTGAGACCAACGAAGAGAGATTTGGTCCAAGAATCATCCAACTTAACCAAGTTCGTCCATTTTGGTCTTTCTTTGTTTCGACTAGCTTCAAAGTTGACCGAAGCCAAATGTCAAGCATAGATTGATGTAATATGACACAATAAACCATGTGGAGAAGTTTGAGACCAACGAAGAGAGATTTGGTCCAAGAATCATCCAACTTAACCAAGTTCGTCCATTTTGGTCTTTCTTCGTTTCGACTAGCTTCAAAGTTGACCGAAGCCAAATGTCAAGCATAGATTGATGTAATATGACACAATAAACCATGTGGAGAAGTTTGAGACCAACGAAGAGAGATTTGGTCCAAGAATCATCCAACTTAACCAAGTTCGTCCATTTTGGTCTTTCTTCGTTTCGACTAGCTTCAAAGTTGACCGAAGCCAAATGTCAAGCATAGATTGATGTAATATGACACAATAAACCATGTGGAGAAGTTTGAGACCAACGAAGAGAGATTTGGTCCAAGAATCATCCAACTTAACCAAGTTCGTCCATTTTGGTCTTTCTTCGTTTCGACTAGCTTCAAAGTTGACCGAAGCCAAATGTCAAGCATAGATTGATGTAATATGACACAATAAACCATGTGGAGAAGTTTGAGACCAACGAAGAGAGATTTGGTCCAAGAATCATCCAACTTAACCAAGTTCGTCCATTTTGGTCTTTCTTCGTTTCGACTAGCTTCAAAGTTGACCGAAGCCAAATGTCAAGCATAGATTGATGTAATATGACACAATAAACCATGTGGAGAAGTTTGAGACCAACGAAGAGAGATTTGGTCCAAGAATCATCCAACTTAACCAAGTTCGTCCATTTTGGTCTTTCTTCGTTTCGACTAGCTTCAAAGTTGACCGAAGCCAAATGTCAAGCATAGATTGATGTAATATGACACAATAAACCATGTGGAGAAGTTTGAGACCAACGAAGAGAGATTTGGTCCAAGAATCATCCAACTTAACCAAGTTCGTCCATTTTGGTCTTTCTTCGTTTCGACTAGCTTCAAAGTTGACCGAAGCCAAATGTCAAGCATAGATTGATGTAATATGACACAATAAACCATGTGGAGAAGTTTGAGACCAACGAAGAGAGATTTGGTCCAAGAATCATCCAACTTAACCAAGTTCGTCCATTTTGGTCTTTCTTCGTTTCGACTAGCTTCAAAGTTGACCGAAGCCAAATGTCAAGCATAGATTGATGTAATATGACACAATAAACCATGTGGAGAAGTTTGAGACCAACGAAGAGAGATTTGGTCCAAGAATCATCCAACTTAACCAAGTTCGTCCATTTTGGTCTTTCTTCGTTTCGACTAGCTTCAAAGTTGACCGAAGCCAAATGTCAAGCATAGATTGATGTAATATGACACAATAAACCATGTGGAGAAGTTTGAGACCAACGAAGAGAGATTTGGTCCAAGAATCATCCAACTTAACCAAGTTCGTCCATTTTGGTCTTTCTTCGTTTCGACTAGCTTCAAAGTTGACCGAAGCCAAATGTCAAGCATAGATTGATGTAATATGACACAATAAACCATGTGGAGAAGTTTGAGACCAACGAAGAGAGATTTGGTCCAAGAATCATCCAACTTAACCAAGTTCGTCCATTTTGGTCTTTCTTGTTTCGACTAGCTTCAAAGTTGACCGAAGCCAAATGTCAAGCATAGATTGATGTAATATGACACAATAAACCATGTGGAGAAGTTTGAGACCAACGAAGAGAGATTTGGTCCAAGAATCATCCAACTTAACCAAGTTCGTCCATTTTGGTCTTTCTTCGTTTCGACTAGCTTCAAAGTTGACCGAAGCCAAATGTCAAGCATAGATTGATGTAATATGACACAATAAACCATGTGGAGAAGTTTGAGACCAACGAAGAGAGATTTGGTCCAAGAATCATCCAACTTAACCAAGTTCGTCCATTTTGGTCTTTCTTCGTTTCGACTAGCTTCAAAGTTGACCGAAGCCAAATGTCAAGCATAGATTGATGTAATATGACACAATAAACCATGTGGAGAAGTTTGAGACCAACGAAGAGAGATTTGGTCCAAGAATCATCCAACTTAACCAAGTTCGTCCATTTTGGTCTTTCTTCGTTTCGACTAGCTTCAAAGTTGACCGAAGCCAAATGTCAAGCATAGATTGATGTAATATGACACAATAAACCATGTGGAGAAGTTTGAGACCAACGAAGAGAGATTTGGTCCAAGAATCATCCAACTTAACCAAGTTCGTCCATTTTGGTCTTTCTTCGTTTCGACTAGCTTCAAAGTTGACCGAAGCCAAATGTCAAGCATAGATTGATGTAATATGACACAATAAACCATGTGGAGAAGTTTGAGACCAACGAAGAGAGATTTGGTCCAAGAATCATCCAACTTAACCAAGTTCGTCCATTTTGGTCTTTCTTCGTTTCGACTAGCTTCAAAGTTGACCGAAGCCAAATGTCAAGCATAGATTGATGTAATATGACACAATAAACCATGTGGAGAAGTTTGAGACCAACGAAGAGAGATTTGGTCCAAGAATCATCCAACTTAACCAAGTTCGTCCATTTTGGTCTTTCTTCGTTTCGACTAGCTTCAAAGTTGACCGAAGCCAAATGTCAAGCATAGATTGATGTAATATGACACAATAAACCATGTGGAGAAGTTTGAGACCAACGAAGAGAGATTTGGTCCAAGAATCATCCAACTTAACCAAGTTCGTCCATTTTGGTCTTTCTTCGTTTCGACTAGCTTCAAAGTTGACCGAAGCCAAATGTCAAGCATAGATTGATGTAATATGACACAATAAACCATGTGGAGAAGTTTGAGACCAACGAAGAGAGATTTGGTCCAAGAATCATCCAACTTAACCAAGTTCGTCCATTTTGGTCTTTCTTCGTTTCGACTAGCTTCAAAGTTGACCGAAGCCAAATGTCAAGCATAGATTGATGTAATATGACACAATAAACCATGTGGAGAAGTTTGAGACCAACGAAGAGAGATTTGGTCCAAGAATCATCCAACTTAACCAAGTTCGTCCATTTTGGTCTTTCTTCGTTTCGACTAGCTTCAAAGTTGACCGAAGCCAAATGTCAAGCATAGATTGATGTAATATGACACAATAAACCATGTGGAGAAGTTTGAGACCAACGAAGAGAGATTTGGTCCAAGAATCATCCAACTTAACCAAGTTCGTCCATTTTGGTCTTTCTTCGTTTCGACTAGCTTCAAAGTTGACCGAAGCCAAATGTCAAGCATAGATTGATGTAATATGACACAATAAACCATGTGGAGAAGTTTGAGACCAACGAAGAGAGATTTGGTCCAAGAATCATCCAACTTAACCAAGTTCGTCCATTTTGGTCTTTCTTCGTTTCGACTAGCTTCAAAGTTGACCGAAGCCAAATGTCAAGCATAGATTGATGTAATATGACACAATAAACCATGTGGAGAAGTTTGAGACCAACGAAGAGAGATTTGGTCCAAGAATCATCCAACTTAACCAAGTTCGTCCATTTTGGTCTTTCTTCGTTTCGACTAGCTTCAAAGTTGACCGAAGCCAAATGTCAAGCATAGATTGATGTAATATGACACAATAAACCATGTGGAGAAGTTTGAGACCAACGAAGAGAGATTTGGTCCAAGAATCATCCAACTTAACCAAGTTCGTCCATTTTGGTCTTTCTTGTTTCGACTAGCTTCAAAGTTGACCGAAGCCAAATGTCAAGCATAGATTGATGTAATATGACACAATAAACCATGTGGAGAAGTTTGAGACCAACGAAGAGAGATTTGGTCCAAGAATCATCCAACTTAACCAAGTTCGTCCATTTTGGTCTTTCTTTGTTTCGACTAGCTTCAAAGTTGACCGAAGCCAAATGTCAAGCATAGATTGATGTAATATGACACAATAAACCATGTGGAGAAGTTTGAGACCAACGAAGAGAGATTTGGTCCAAGAATCATCCAACTTAACCAAGTTCGTCCATTTTGGTCTTTCTTCGTTTCGACTAGCTTCAAAGTTGACCGAAGCCAAATGTCAAGCATAGATTGATGTAATATGACACAATAAACCATGTGGAGAAGTTTGAGACCAACGAAGAGAGATTTGGTCCAAGAATCATCCAACTTAACCAAGTTCGTCCATTTTGGTCTTTCTTCGTTTCGACTAGCTTCAAAGTTGACCGAAGCCAAATGTCAAGCATAGATTGATGTAATATGACACAATAAACCATGTGGAGAAGTTTGAGACCAACGAAGAGAGATTTGGTCCAAGAATCATCCAACTTAACCAAGTTCGTCCATTTTGGTCTTTCTTCGTTTCGACTAGCTTCAAAGTTGACCGAAGCCAAATGTCAAGCATAGATTGATGTAATATGACACAATAAACCATGTGGAGAAGTTTGAGACCAACGAAGAGAGATTTGGTCCAAGAATCATCCAACTTAACCAAGTTCGTCCATTTTGGTCTTTCTTTGTTTCGACTAGCTTCAAAGTTGACCGAAGCCAAATGTCAAGCATAGATTGATGTAATATGACACAATAAACCATGTGGAGAAGTTTGAGACCAACGAAGAGAGATTTGGTCCAAGAATCATCCAACTTAACCAAGTTCGTCCATTTTGGTCTTTCTTCGTTTCGACTAGCTTCAAAGTTGACCGAAGCCAAATGTCAAGCATAGATTGATGTAATATGACACAATAAACCATGTGGAGAAGTTTGAGACCAACGAAGAGAGATTTGGTCCAAGAATCATCCAACTTAACCAAGTTCGTCCATTTTGGTCTTTCTTCGTTTCGACTAGCTTCAAAGTTGACCGAAGCCAAATGTCAAGCATAGATTGATGTAATATGACACAATAAACCATGTGGAGAAGTTTGAGACCAACGAAGAGAGATTTGGTCCAAGAATCATCCAACTTAACCAAGTTCGTCCATTTTGGTCTTTCTTCGTTTCGACTAGCTTCAAAGTTGACCGAAGCCAAATGTCAAGCATAGATTGATGTAATATGACACAATAAACCATGTGGAGAAGTTTGAGACCAACGAAGAGAGATTTGGTCCAAGAATCATCCAACTTAACCAAGTTCGTCCATTTTGGTCTTTCTTCGTTTCGACTAGCTTCAAAGTTGACCGAAGCCAAATGTCAAGCATAGATTGATGTAATATGACACAATAAACCATGTGGAGAAGTTTGAGACCAACGAAGAGAGATTTGGTCCAAGAATCATCCAACTTAACCAAGTTCGTCCATTTTGGTCTTTCTTCGTTTCGACTAGCTTCAAAGTTGACCGAAGCCAAATGTCAAGCATAGATTGATGTAATATGACACAATAAACCATGTGGAGAAGTTTGAGACCAACGAAGAGAGATTTGGTCCAAGAATCATCCAACTTAACCAAGTTCGTCCATTTTGGTCTTTCTTTGTTTCGACTAGCTTCAAAGTTGACCGAAGCCAAATGTCAAGCATAGATTGATGTAATATGACACAATAAACCATGTGGAGAAGTTTGAGACCAACGAAGAGAGATTTGGTCCAAGAATCATCCAACTTAACCAAGTTCGTCCATTTTGGTCTTTCTTTGTTTCGACTAGCTTCAAAGTTGACCGAAGCCAAATGTCAAGCATAGATTGATGTAATATGACACAATAAACCATGTGGAGAAGTTTGAGACCAACGAAGAGAGATTTGGTCCAAGAATCATCCAACTTAACCAAGTTCGTCCATTTTGGTCTTTCTTCGTTTCGACTAGCTTCAAAGTTGACCGAAGCCAAATGTCAAGCATAGATTGATGTAATATGACACAATAAACCATGTGGAGAAGTTTGAGACCAACGAAGAGAGATTTGGTCCAAGAATCATCCAACTTAACCAAGTTCGTCCATTTTGGTCTTTCTTCGTTTCGACTAGCTTCAAAGTTGACCGAAGCCAAATGTCAAGCATAGATTGATGTAATATGACACAATAAACCATGTGGAGAAGTTTGAGACCAACGAAGAGAGATTTGGTCCAAGAATCATCCAACTTAACCAAGTTCGTCCATTTTGGTCTTTCTTTGTTTCGACTAGCTTCAAAGTTGACCGAAGCCAAATGTCAAGCATAGATTGATGTAATATGACACAATAAACCATGTGGAGAAGTTTGAGACCAACGAAGAGAGATTTGGTCCAAGAATCATCCAACTTAACCAAGTTCGTCCATTTTGGTCTTTCTTCGTTTCGACTAGCTTCAAAGTTGACCGAAGCCAAATGTCAAGCATAGATTGATGTAATATGACACAATAAACCATGTGGAGAAGTTTGAGACCAACGAAGAGAGATTTGGTCCAAGAATCATCCAACTTAACCAAGTTCGTCCATTTTGGTCTTTCTTCGTTTCGACTAGCTTCAAAGTTGACCGAAGCCAAATGTCAAGCATAGATTGATGTAATATGACACAATAAACCATGTGGAGAAGTTTGAGACCAACGAAGAGAGATTTGGTCCAAGAATCATCCAACTTAACCAAGTTCGTCCATTTTGGTCTTTCTTCGTTTCGACTAGCTTCAAAGTTGACCGAAGCCAAATGTCAAGCATAGATTGATGTAATATGACACAATAAACCATGTGGAGAAGTTTGAGACCAACGAAGAGAGATTTGGTCCAAGAATCATCCAACTTAACCAAGTTCGTCCATTTTGGTCTTTCTTCGTTTCGACTAGCTTCAAAGTTGACCGAAGCCAAATGTCAAGCATAGATTGATGTAATATGACACAATAAACCATGTGGAGAAGTTTGAGACCAACGAAGAGAGATTTGGTCCAAGAATCATCCAACTTAACCAAGTTCGTCCATTTTGGTCTTTCTTCGTTTCGACTAGCTTCAAAGTTGACCGAAGCCAAATGTCAAGCATAGATTGATGTAATATGACACAATAAACCATGTGGAGAAGTTTGAGACCAACGAAGAGAGATTTGGTCCAAGAATCATCCAACTTAACCAAGTTCGTCCATTTTGGTCTTTCTTCGTTTCGACTAGCTTCAAAGTTGACCGAAGCCAAATGTCAAGCATAGATTGATGTAATATGACACAATAAACCATGTGGAGAAGTTTGAGACCAACGAAGAGAGATTTGGTCCAAGAATCATCCAACTTAACCAAGTTCGTCCATTTTGGTCTTTCTTCGTTTCGACTAGCTTCAAAGTTGACCGAAGCCAAATGTCAAGCATAGATTGATGTAATATGACACAATAAACCATGTGGAGAAGTTTGAGACCAACGAAGAGAGATTTGGTCCAAGAATCATCCAACTTAACCAAGTTCGTCCATTTTGGTCTTTCTTCGTTTCGACTAGCTTCAAAGTTGACCGAAGCCAAATGTCAAGCATAGATTGATGTAATATGACACAATAAACCATGTGGAGAAGTTTGAGACCAACGAAGAGAGATTTGGTCCAAGAATCATCCAACTTAACCAAGTTCGTCCATTTTGGTCTTTCTTGTTTCGACTAGCTTCAAAGTTGACCGAAGCCAAATGTCAAGCATAGATTGATGTAATATGACACAATAAACCATGTGGAGAAGTTTGAGACCAACGAAGAGAGATTTGGTCCAAGAATCATCCAACTTAACCAAGTTCGTCCATTTTGGTCTTTCTTCGTTTCGACTAGCTTCAAAGTTGACCGAAGCCAAATGTCAAGCATAGATTGATGTAATATGACACAATAAACCATGTGGAGAAGTTTGAGACCAACGAAGAGAGATTTGGTCCAAGAATCATCCAACTTAACCAAGTTCGTCCATTTTGGTCTTTCTTTGTTTCGACTAGCTTCAAAGTTGACCGAAGCCAAATGTCAAGCATAGATTGATGTAATATGACACAATAAACCATGTGGAGAAGTTTGAGACCAACGAAGAGAGATTTGGTCCAAGAATCATCCAACTTAACCAAGTTCGTCCATTTTGGTCTTTCTTTGTTTCGACTAGCTTCAAAGTTGACCGAAGCCAAATGTCAAGCATAGATTGATGTAATATGACACAATAAACCATGTGGAGAAGTTTGAGACCAACGAAGAGAGATTTGGTCCAAGAATCATCCAACTTAACCAAGTTCGTCCATTTTGGTCTTTCTTTGTTTCGACTAGCTTCAAAGTTGACCGAAGCCAAATGTCAAGCATAGATTGATGTAATATGACACAATAAACCATGTGGAGAAGTTTGAGACCAACGAAGAGAGATTTGGTCCAAGAATCATCCAACTTAACCAAGTTCGTCCATTTTGGTCTTTCTTCGTTTCGACTAGCTTCAAAGTTGACCGAAGCCAAATGTCAAGCATAGATTGATGTAATATGACACAATAAACCATGTGGAGAAGTTTGAGACCAACGAAGAGAGATTTGGTCCAAGAATCATCCAACTTAACCAAGTTCGTCCATTTTGGTCTTTCTTCGTTTCGACTAGCTTCAAAGTTGACCGAAGCCAAATGTCAAGCATAGATTGATGTAATATGACACAATAAACCATGTGGAGAAGTTTGAGACCAACGAAGAGAGATTTGGTCCAAGAATCATCCAACTTAACCAAGTTCGTCCATTTTGGTCTTTCTTTGTTTCGACTAGCTTCAAAGTTGACCGAAGCCAAATGTCAAGCATAGATTGATGTAATATGACACAATAAACCATGTGGAGAAGTTTGAGACCAACGAAGAGAGATTTGGTCCAAGAATCATCCAACTTAACCAAGTTCGTCCATTTTGGTCTTTCTTCGTTTCGACTAGCTTCAAAGTTGACCGAAGCCAAATGTCAAGCATAGATTGATGTAATATGACACAATAAACCATGTGGAGAAGTTTGAGACCAACGAAGAGAGATTTGGTCCAAGAATCATCCAACTTAACCAAGTTCGTCCATTTTGGTCTTTCTTTGTTTCGACTAGCTTCAAAGTTGACCGAAGCCAAATGTCAAGCATAGATTGATGTAATATGACACAATAAACCATGTGGAGAAGTTTGAGACCAACGAAGAGAGATTTGGTCCAAGAATCATCCAACTTAACCAAGTTCGTCCATTTTGGTCTTTCTTCGTTTCGACTAGCTTCAAAGTTGACCGAAGCCAAATGTCAAGCATAGATTGATGTAATATGACACAATAAACCATGTGGAGAAGTTTGAGACCAACGAAGAGAGATTTGGTCCAAGAATCATCCAACTTAACCAAGTTCGTCCATTTTGGTCTTTCTTCGTTTCGACTAGCTTCAAAGTTGACCGAAGCCAAATGTCAAGCATAGATTGATGTAATATGACACAATAAACCATGTGGAGAAGTTTGAGACCAACGAAGAGAGATTTGGTCCAAGAATCATCCAACTTAACCAAGTTCGTCCATTTTGGTCTTTCTTTGTTTCGACTAGCTTCAAAGTTGACCGAAGCCAAATGTCAAGCATAGATTGATGTAATATGACACAATAAACCATGTGGAGAAGTTTGAGACCAACGAAGAGAGATTTGGTCCAAGAATCATCCAACTTAACCAAGTTCGTCCATTTTGGTCTTTCTTCGTTTCGACTAGCTTCAAAGTTGACCGAAGCCAAATGTCAAGCATAGATTGATGTAATATGACACAATAAACCATGTGGAGAAGTTTGAGACCAACGAAGAGAGATTTGGTCCAAGAATCATCCAACTTAACCAAGTTCGTCCATTTTGGTCTTTCTTCGTTTCGACTAGCTTCAAAGTTGACCGAAGCCAAATGTCAAGCATAGATTGATGTAATATGACACAATAAACCATGTGGAGAAGTTTGAGACCAACGAAGAGAGATTTGGTCCAAGAATCATCCAACTTAACCAAGTTCGTCCATTTTGGTCTTTCTTTGTTTCGACTAGCTTCAAAGTTGACCGAAGCCAAATGTCAAGCATAGATTGATGTAATATGACACAATAAACCATGTGGAGAAGTTTGAGACCAACGAAGAGAGATTTGGTCCAAGAATCATCCAACTTAACCAAGTTCGTCCATTTTGGTCTTTCTTCGTTTCGACTAGCTTCAAAGTTGACCGAAGCCAAATGTCAAGCATAGATTGATGTAATATGACACAATAAACCATGTGGAGAAGTTTGAGACCAACGAAGAGAGATTTGGTCCAAGAATCATCCAACTTAACCAAGTTCGTCCATTTTGGTCTTTCTTTGTTTCGACTAGCTTCAAAGTTGACCGAAGCCAAATGTCAAGCATAGATTGATGTAATATGACACAATAAACCATGTGGAGAAGTTTGAGACCAACGAAGAGAGATTTGGTCCAAGAATCATCCAACTTAACCAAGTTCGTCCATTTTGGTCTTTCTTCGTTTCGACTAGCTTCAAAGTTGACCGAAGCCAAATGTCAAGCATAGATTGATGTAATATGACACAATAAACCATGTGGAGAAGTTTGAGACCAACGAAGAGAGATTTGGTCCAAGAATCATCCAACTTAACCAAGTTCGTCCATTTTGGTCTTTCTTCGTTTCGACTAGCTTCAAAGTTGACCGAAGCCAAATGTCAAGCATAGATTGATGTAATATGACACAATAAACCATGTGGAGAAGTTTGAGACCAACGAAGAGAGATTTGGTCCAAGAATCATCCAACTTAACCAAGTTCGTCCATTTTGGTCTTTCTTTGTTTCGACTAGCTTCAAAGTTGACCGAAGCCAAATGTCAAGCATAGATTGATGTAATATGACACAATAAACCATGTGGAGAAGTTTGAGACCAACGAAGAGAGATTTGGTCCAAGAATCATCCAACTTAACCAAGTTCGTCCATTTTGGTCTTTCTTTGTTTCGACTAGCTTCAAAGTTGACCGAAGCCAAATGTCAAGCATAGATTGATGTAATATGACACAATAAACCATGTGGAGAAGTTTGAGACCAACGAAGAGAGATTTGGTCCAAGAATCATCCAACTTAACCAAGTTCGTCCATTTTGGTCTTTCTTCGTTTCGACTAGCTTCAAAGTTGACCGAAGCCAAATGTCAAGCATAGATTGATGTAATATGACACAATAAACCATGTGGAGAAGTTTGAGACCAACGAAGAGAGATTTGGTCCAAGAATCATCCAACTTAACCAAGTTCGTCCATTTTGGTCTTTCTTTGTTTCGACTAGCTTCAAAGTTGACCGAAGCCAAATGTCAAGCATAGATTGATGTAATATGACACAATAAACCATGTGGAGAAGTTTGAGACCAACGAAGAGAGATTTGGTCCAAGAATCATCCAACTTAACCAAGTTCGTCCATTTTGGTCTTTCTTCGTTTCGACTAGCTTCAAAGTTGACCGAAGCCAAATGTCAAGCATAGATTGATGTAATATGACACAATAAACCATGTGGAGAAGTTTGAGACCAACGAAGAGAGATTTGGTCCAAGAATCATCCAACTTAACCAAGTTCGTCCATTTTGGTCTTTCTTTGTTTCGACTAGCTTCAAAGTTGACCGAAGCCAAATGTCAAGCATAGATTGATGTAATATGACACAATAAACCATGTGGAGAAGTTTGAGACCAACGAAGAGAGATTTGGTCCAAGAATCATCCAACTTAACCAAGTTCGTCCATTTTGGTCTTTCTTCGTTTCGACTAGCTTCAAAGTTGACCGAAGCCAAATGTCAAGCATAGATTGATGTAATATGACACAATAAACCATGTGGAGAAGTTTGAGACCAACGAAGAGAGATTTGGTCCAAGAATCATCCAACTTAACCAAGTTCGTCCATTTTGGTCTTTCTTCGTTTCGACTAGCTTCAAAGTTGACCGAAGCCAAATGTCAAGCATAGATTGATGTAATATGACACAATAAACCATGTGGAGAAGTTTGAGACCAACGAAGAGAGATTTGGTCCAAGAATCATCCAACTTAACCAAGTTCGTCCATTTTGGTCTTTCTTCGTTTCGACTAGCTTCAAAGTTGACCGAAGCCAAATGTCAAGCATAGATTGATGTAATATGACACAATAAACCATGTGGAGAAGTTTGAGACCAACGAAGAGAGATTTGGTCCAAGAATCATCCAACTTAACCAAGTTCGTCCATTTTGGTCTTTCTTCGTTTCGACTAGCTTCAAAGTTGACCGAAGCCAAATGTCAAGCATAGATTGATGTAATATGACACAATAAACCATGTGGAGAAGTTTGAGACCAACGAAGAGAGATTTGGTCCAAGAATCATCCAACTTAACCAAGTTCGTCCATTTTGGTCTTTCTTTGTTTCGACTAGCTTCAAAGTTGACCGAAGCCAAATGTCAAGCATAGATTGATGTAATATGACACAATAAACCATGTGGAGAAGTTTGAGACCAACGAAGAGAGATTTGGTCCAAGAATCATCCAACTTAACCAAGTTCGTCCATTTTGGTCTTTCTTCGTTTCGACTAGCTTCAAAGTTGACCGAAGCCAAATGTCAAGCATAGATTGATGTAATATGACACAATAAACCATGTGGAGAAGTTTGAGACCAACGAAGAGAGATTTGGTCCAAGAATCATCCAACTTAACCAAGTTCGTCCATTTTGGTCTTTCTTCGTTTCGACTAGCTTCAAAGTTGACCGAAGCCAAATGTCAAGCATAGATTGATGTAATATGACACAATAAACCATGTGGAGAAGTTTGAGACCAACGAAGAGAGATTTGGTCCAAGAATCATCCAACTTAACCAAGTTCGTCCATTTTGGTCTTTCTTCGTTTCGACTAGCTTCAAAGTTGACCGAAGCCAAATGTCAAGCATAGATTGATGTAATATGACACAATAAACCATGTGGAGAAGTTTGAGACCAACGAAGAGAGATTTGGTCCAAGAATCATCCAACTTAACCAAGTTCGTCCATTTTGGTCTTTCTTTGTTTCGACTAGCTTCAAAGTTGACCGAAGCCAAATGTCAAGCATAGATTGATGTAATATGACACAATAAACCATGTGGAGAAGTTTGAGACCAACGAAGAGAGATTTGGTCCAAGAATCATCCAACTTAACCAAGTTCGTCCATTTTGGTCTTTCTTTGTTTCGACTAGCTTCAAAGTTGACCGAAGCCAAATGTCAAGCATAGATTGATGTAATATGACACAATAAACCATGTGGAGAAGTTTGAGACCAACGAAGAGAGATTTGGTCCAAGAATCATCCAACTTAACCAAGTTCGTCCATTTTGGTCTTTCTTTGTTTCGACTAGCTTCAAAGTTGACCGAAGCCAAATGTCAAGCATAGATTGATGTAATATGACACAATAAACCATGTGGAGAAGTTTGAGACCAACGAAGAGAGATTTGGTCCAAGAATCATCCAACTTAACCAAGTTCGTCCATTTTGGTCTTTCTTCGTTTCGACTAGCTTCAAAGTTGACCGAAGCCAAATGTCAAGCATAGATTGATGTAATATGACACAATAAACCATGTGGAGAAGTTTGAGACCAACGAAGAGAGATTTGGTCCAAGAATCATCCAACTTAACCAAGTTCGTCCATTTTGGTCTTTCTTGTTTCGACTAGCTTCAAAGTTGACCGAAGCCAAATGTCAAGCATAGATTGATGTAATATGACACAATAAACCATGTGGAGAAGTTTGAGACCAACGAAGAGAGATTTGGTCCAAGAATCATCCAACTTAACCAAGTTCGTCCATTTTGGTCTTTCTTCGTTTCGACTAGCTTCAAAGTTGACCGAAGCCAAATGTCAAGCATAGATTGATGTAATATGACACAATAAACCATGTGGAGAAGTTTGAGACCAACGAAGAGAGATTTGGTCCAAGAATCATCCAACTTAACCAAGTTCGTCCATTTTGGTCTTTCTTGTTTCGACTAGCTTCAAAGTTGACCGAAGCCAAATGTCAAGCATAGATTGATGTAATATGACACAATAAACCATGTGGAGAAGTTTGAGACCAACGAAGAGAGATTTGGTCCAAGAATCATCCAACTTAACCAAGTTCGTCCATTTTGGTCTTTCTTCGTTTCGACTAGCTTCAAAGTTGACCGAAGCCAAATGTCAAGCATAGATTGATGTAATATGACACAATAAACCATGTGGAGAAGTTTGAGACCAACGAAGAGAGATTTGGTCCAAGAATCATCCAACTTAACCAAGTTCGTCCATTTTGGTCTTTCTTCGTTTCGACTAGCTTCAAAGTTGACCGAAGCCAAATGTCAAGCATAGATTGATGTAATATGACACAATAAACCATGTGGAGAAGTTTGAGACCAACGAAGAGAGATTTGGTCCAAGAATCATCCAACTTAACCAAGTTCGTCCATTTTGGTCTTTCTTCGTTTCGACTAGCTTCAAAGTTGACCGAAGCCAAATGTCAAGCATAGATTGATGTAATATGACACAATAAACCATGTGGAGAAGTTTGAGACCAACGAAGAGAGATTTGGTCCAAGAATCATCCAACTTAACCAAGTTCGTCCATTTTGGTCTTTCTTGTTTCGACTAGCTTCAAAGTTGACCGAAGCCAAATGTCAAGCATAGATTGATGTAATATGACACAATAAACCATGTGGAGAAGTTTGAGACCAACGAAGAGAGATTTGGTCCAAGAATCATCCAACTTAACCAAGTTCGTCCATTTTGGTCTTTCTTCGTTTCGACTAGCTTCAAAGTTGACCGAAGCCAAATGTCAAGCATAGATTGATGTAATATGACACAATAAACCATGTGGAGAAGTTTGAGACCAACGAAGAGAGATTTGGTCCAAGAATCATCCAACTTAACCAAGTTCGTCCATTTTGGTCTTTCTTTGTTTCGACTAGCTTCAAAGTTGACCGAAGCCAAATGTCAAGCATAGATTGATGTAATATGACACAATAAACCATGTGGAGAAGTTTGAGACCAACGAAGAGAGATTTGGTCCAAGAATCATCCAACTTAACCAAGTTCGTCCATTTTGGTCTTTCTTCGTTTCGACTAGCTTCAAAGTTGACCGAAGCCAAATGTCAAGCATAGATTGATGTAATATGACACAATAAACCATGTGGAGAAGTTTGAGACCAACGAAGAGAGATTTGGTCCAAGAATCATCCAACTTAACCAAGTTCGTCCATTTTGGTCTTTCTTTGTTTCGACTAGCTTCAAAGTTGACCGAAGCCAAATGTCAAGCATAGATTGATGTAATATGACACAATAAACCATGTGGAGAAGTTTGAGACCAACGAAGAGAGATTTGGTCCAAGAATCATCCAACTTAACCAAGTTCGTCCATTTTGGTCTTTCTTTGTTTCGACTAGCTTCAAAGTTGACCGAAGCCAAATGTCAAGCATAGATTGATGTAATATGACACAATAAACCATGTGGAGAAGTTTGAGACCAACGAAGAGAGATTTGGTCCAAGAATCATCCAACTTAACCAAGTTCGTCCATTTTGGTCTTTCTTCGTTTCGACTAGCTTCAAAGTTGACCGAAGCCAAATGTCAAGCATAGATTGATGTAATATGACACAATAAACCATGTGGAGAAGTTTGAGACCAACGAAGAGAGATTTGGTCCAAGAATCATCCAACTTAACCAAGTTCGTCCATTTTGGTCTTTCTTCGTTTCGACTAGCTTCAAAGTTGACCGAAGCCAAATGTCAAGCATAGATTGATGTAATATGACACAATAAACCATGTGGAGAAGTTTGAGACCAACGAAGAGAGATTTGGTCCAAGAATCATCCAACTTAACCAAGTTCGTCCATTTTGGTCTTTCTTGTTTCGACTAGCTTCAAAGTTGACCGAAGCCAAATGTCAAGCATAGATTGATGTAATATGACACAATAAACCATGTGGAGAAGTTTGAGACCAACGAAGAGAGATTTGGTCCAAGAATCATCCAACTTAACCAAGTTCGTCCATTTTGGTCTTTCTTCGTTTCGACTAGCTTCAAAGTTGACCGAAGCCAAATGTCAAGCATAGATTGATGTAATATGACACAATAAACCATGTGGAGAAGTTTGAGACCAACGAAGAGAGATTTGGTCCAAGAATCATCCAACTTAACCAAGTTCGTCCATTTTGGTCTTTCTTCGTTTCGACTAGCTTCAAAGTTGACCGAAGCCAAATGTCAAGCATAGATTGATGTAATATGACACAATAAACCATGTGGAGAAGTTTGAGACCAACGAAGAGAGATTTGGTCCAAGAATCATCCAACTTAACCAAGTTCGTCCATTTTGGTCTTTCTTCGTTTCGACTAGCTTCAAAGTTGACCGAAGCCAAATGTCAAGCATAGATTGATGTAATATGACACAATAAACCATGTGGAGAAGTTTGAGACCAACGAAGAGAGATTTGGTCCAAGAATCATCCAACTTAACCAAGTTCGTCCATTTTGGTCTTTCTTGTTTCGACTAGCTTCAAAGTTGACCGAAGCCAAATGTCAAGCATAGATTGATGTAATATGACACAATAAACCATGTGGAGAAGTTTGAGACCAACGAAGAGAGATTTGGTCCAAGAATCATCCAACTTAACCAAGTTCGTCCATTTTGGTCTTTCTTCGTTTCGACTAGCTTCAAAGTTGACCGAAGCCAAATGTCAAGCATAGATTGATGTAATATGACACAATAAACCATGTGGAGAAGTTTGAGACCAACGAAGAGAGATTTGGTCCAAGAATCATCCAACTTAACCAAGTTCGTCCATTTTGGTCTTTCTTCGTTTCGACTAGCTTCAAAGTTGACCGAAGCCAAATGTCAAGCATAGATTGATGTAATATGACACAATAAACCATGTGGAGAAGTTTGAGACCAACGAAGAGAGATTTGGTCCAAGAATCATCCAACTTAACCAAGTTCGTCCATTTTGGTCTTTCTTCGTTTCGACTAGCTTCAAAGTTGACCGAAGCCAAATGTCAAGCATAGATTGATGTAATATGACACAATAAACCATGTGGAGAAGTTTGAGACCAACGAAGAGAGATTTGGTCCAAGAATCATCCAACTTAACCAAGTTCGTCCATTTTGGTCTTTCTTCGTTTCGACTAGCTTCAAAGTTGACCGAAGCCAAATGTCAAGCATAGATTGATGTAATATGACACAATAAACCATGTGGAGAAGTTTGAGACCAACGAAGAGAGATTTGGTCCAAGAATCATCCAACTTAACCAAGTTCGTCCATTTTGGTCTTTCTTCGTTTCGACTAGCTTCAAAGTTGACCGAAGCCAAATGTCAAGCATAGATTGATGTAATATGACACAATAAACCATGTGGAGAAGTTTGAGACCAACGAAGAGAGATTTGGTCCAAGAATCATCCAACTTAACCAAGTTCGTCCATTTTGGTCTTTCTTCGTTTCGACTAGCTTCAAAGTTGACCGAAGCCAAATGTCAAGCATAGATTGATGTAATATGACACAATAAACCATGTGGAGAAGTTTGAGACCAACGAAGAGAGATTTGGTCCAAGAATCATCCAACTTAACCAAGTTCGTCCATTTTGGTCTTTCTTCGTTTCGACTAGCTTCAAAGTTGACCGAAGCCAAATGTCAAGCATAGATTGATGTAATATGACACAATAAACCATGTGGAGAAGTTTGAGACCAACGAAGAGAGATTTGGTCCAAGAATCATCCAACTTAACCAAGTTCGTCCATTTTGGTCTTTCTTCGTTTCGACTAGCTTCAAAGTTGACCGAAGCCAAATGTCAAGCATAGATTGATGTAATATGACACAATAAACCATGTGGAGAAGTTTGAGACCAACGAAGAGAGATTTGGTCCAAGAATCATCCAACTTAACCAAGTTCGTCCATTTTGGTCTTTCTTGTTTCGACTAGCTTCAAAGTTGACCGAAGCCAAATGTCAAGCATAGATTGATGTAATATGACACAATAAACCATGTGGAGAAGTTTGAGACCAACGAAGAGAGATTTGGTCCAAGAATCATCCAACTTAACCAAGTTCGTCCATTTTGGTCTTTCTTCGTTTCGACTAGCTTCAAAGTTGACCGAAGCCAAATGTCAAGCATAGATTGATGTAATATGACACAATAAACCATGTGGAGAAGTTTGAGACCAACGAAGAGAGATTTGGTCCAAGAATCATCCAACTTAACCAAGTTCGTCCATTTTGGTCTTTCTTCGTTTCGACTAGCTTCAAAGTTGACCGAAGCCAAATGTCAAGCATAGATTGATGTAATATGACACAATAAACCATGTGGAGAAGTTTGAGACCAACGAAGAGAGATTTGGTCCAAGAATCATCCAACTTAACCAAGTTCGTCCATTTTGGTCTTTCTTGTTTCGACTAGCTTCAAAGTTGACCGAAGCCAAATGTCAAGCATAGATTGATGTAATATGACACAATAAACCATGTGGAGAAGTTTGAGACCAACGAAGAGAGATTTGGTCCAAGAATCATCCAACTTAACCAAGTTCGTCCATTTTGGTCTTTCTTCGTTTCGACTAGCTTCAAAGTTGACCGAAGCCAAATGTCAAGCATAGATTGATGTAATATGACACAATAAACCATGTGGAGAAGTTTGAGACCAACGAAGAGAGATTTGGTCCAAGAATCATCCAACTTAACCAAGTTCGTCCATTTTGGTCTTTCTTCGTTTCGACTAGCTTCAAAGTTGACCGAAGCCAAATGTCAAGCATAGATTGATGTAATATGACACAATAAACCATGTGGAGAAGTTTGAGACCAACGAAGAGAGATTTGGTCCAAGAATCATCCAACTTAACCAAGTTCGTCCATTTTGGTCTTTCTTCGTTTCGACTAGCTTCAAAGTTGACCGAAGCCAAATGTCAAGCATAGATTGATGTAATATGACACAATAAACCATGTGGAGAAGTTTGAGACCAACGAAGAGAGATTTGGTCCAAGAATCATCCAACTTAACCAAGTTCGTCCATTTTGGTCTTTCTTCGTTTCGACTAGCTTCAAAGTTGACCGAAGCCAAATGTCAAGCATAGATTGATGTAATATGACACAATAAACCATGTGGAGAAGTTTGAGACCAACGAAGAGAGATTTGGTCCAAGAATCATCCAACTTAACCAAGTTCGTCCATTTTGGTCTTTCTTGTTTCGACTAGCTTCAAAGTTGACCGAAGCCAAATGTCAAGCATAGATTGATGTAATATGACACAATAAACCATGTGGAGAAGTTTGAGACCAACGAAGAGAGATTTGGTCCAAGAATCATCCAACTTAACCAAGTTCGTCCATTTTGGTCTTTCTTCGTTTCGACTAGCTTCAAAGTTGACCGAAGCCAAATGTCAAGCATAGATTGATGTAATATGACACAATAAACCATGTGGAGAAGTTTGAGACCAACGAAGAGAGATTTGGTCCAAGAATCATCCAACTTAACCAAGTTCGTCCATTTTGGTCTTTCTTTGTTTCGACTAGCTTCAAAGTTGACCGAAGCCAAATGTCAAGCATAGATTGATGTAATATGACACAATAAACCATGTGGAGAAGTTTGAGACCAACGAAGAGAGATTTGGTCCAAGAATCATCCAACTTAACCAAGTTCGTCCATTTTGGTCTTTCTTTGTTTCGACTAGCTTCAAAGTTGACCGAAGCCAAATGTCAAGCATAGATTGATGTAATATGACACAATAAACCATGTGGAGAAGTTTGAGACCAACGAAGAGAGATTTGGTCCAAGAATCATCCAACTTAACCAAGTTCGTCCATTTTGGTCTTTCTTTGTTTCGACTAGCTTCAAAGTTGACCGAAGCCAAATGTCAAGCATAGATTGATGTAATATGACACAATAAACCATGTGGAGAAGTTTGAGACCAACGAAGAGAGATTTGGTCCAAGAATCATCCAACTTAACCAAGTTCGTCCATTTTGGTCTTTCTTCGTTTCGACTAGCTTCAAAGTTGACCGAAGCCAAATGTCAAGCATAGATTGATGTAATATGACACAATAAACCATGTGGAGAAGTTTGAGACCAACGAAGAGAGATTTGGTCCAAGAATCATCCAACTTAACCAAGTTCGTCCATTTTGGTCTTTCTTCGTTTCGACTAGCTTCAAAGTTGACCGAAGCCAAATGTCAAGCATAGATTGATGTAATATGACACAATAAACCATGTGGAGAAGTTTGAGACCAACGAAGAGAGATTTGGTCCAAGAATCATCCAACTTAACCAAGTTCGTCCATTTTGGTCTTTCTTCGTTTCGACTAGCTTCAAAGTTGACCGAAGCCAAATGTCAAGCATAGATTGATGTAATATGACACAATAAACCATGTGGAGAAGTTTGAGACCAACGAAGAGAGATTTGGTCCAAGAATCATCCAACTTAACCAAGTTCGTCCATTTTGGTCTTTCTTCGTTTCGACTAGCTTCAAAGTTGACCGAAGCCAAATGTCAAGCATAGATTGATGTAATATGACACAATAAACCATGTGGAGAAGTTTGAGACCAACGAAGAGAGATTTGGTCCAAGAATCATCCAACTTAACCAAGTTCGTCCATTTTGGTCTTTCTTCGTTTCGACTAGCTTCAAAGTTGACCGAAGC
Organism: Bauhinia variegata; assembly: GCA_022379115.2. Taxonomy (NCBI): domain Eukaryota; kingdom Viridiplantae; phylum Streptophyta; class Magnoliopsida; order Fabales; family Fabaceae; genus Bauhinia; species Bauhinia variegata. The sequence goes on along the minus strand of JAKRYI020000274.1, from coordinate 17,529 downwards.
CAAATGTCAAGCATAGATTGATGTAATATGACACAATAAACCATGTGGAGAAGTTTGAGACCAACGAAGAGAGATTTGGTCCAAGAATCATCCAACTTAACCAAGTTCGTCCATTTTGGTCTTTCTTTGTTTCGACTAGCTTCAAAGTTGACCGAAGCCAAATGTCAAGCATAGATTGATGTAATATGACACAATAAACCATGTGGAGAAGTTTGAGACCAACGAAGAGAGATTTGGTCCAAGAATCATCCAACTTAACCAAGTTCGTCCATTTTGGTCTTTCTTCGTTTCGACTAGCTTCAAAGTTGACCGAAGCCAAATGTCAAGCATAGATTGATGTAATATGACACAATAAACCATGTGGAGAAGTTTGAGACCAACGAAGAGAGATTTGGTCCAAGAATCATCCAACTTAACCAAGTTCGTCCATTTTGGTCTTTCTTCGTTTCGACTAGCTTCAAAGTTGACCGAAGCCAAATGTCAAGCATAGATTGATGTAATATGACACAATAAACCATGTGGAGAAGTTTGAGACCAACGAAGAGAGATTTGGTCCAAGAATCATCCAACTTAACCAAGTTCGTCCATTTTGGTCTTTCTTCGTTTCGACTAGCTTCAAAGTTGACCGAAGCCAAATGTCAAGCATAGATTGATGTAATATGACACAATAAACCATGTGGAGAAGTTTGAGACCAACGAAGAGAGATTTGGTCCAAGAATCATCCAACTTAACCAAGTTCGTCCATTTTGGTCTTTCTTCGTTTCGACTAGCTTCAAAGTTGACCGAAGCCAAATGTCAAGCATAGATTGATGTAATATGACACAATAAACCATGTGGAGAAGTTTGAGACCAACGAAGAGAGATTTGGTCCAAGAATCATCCAACTTAACCAAGTTCGTCCATTTTGGTCTTTCTTGTTTCGACTAGCTTCAAAGTTGACCGAAGCCAAATGTCAAGCATAGATTGATGTAATATGACACAATAAACCATGTGGAGAAGTTTGAGACCAACGAAGAGAGATTTGGTCCAAGAATCATCCAACTTAACCAAGTTCGTCCATTTTGGTCTTTCTTTGTTTCGACTAGCTTCAAAGTTGACCGAAGCCAAATGTCAAGCATAGATTGATGTAATATGACACAATAAACCATGTGGAGAAGTTTGAGACCAACGAAGAGAGATTTGGTCCAAGAATCATCCAACTTAACCAAGTTCGTCCATTTTGGTCTTTCTTCGTTTCGACTAGCTTCAAAGTTGACCGAAGCCAAATGTCAAGCATAGATTGATGTAATATGACACAATAAACCATGTGGAGAAGTTTGAGACCAACGAAGAGAGATTTGGTCCAAGAATCATCCAACTTAACCAAGTTCGTCCATTTTGGTCTTTCTTCGTTTCGACTAGCTTCAAAGTTGACCGAAGCCAAATGTCAAGCATAGATTGATGTAATATGACACAATAAACCATGTGGAGAAGTTTGAGACCAACGAAGAGAGATTTGGTCCAAGAATCATCCAACTTAACCAAGTTCGTCCATTTTGGTCTTTCTTCGTTTCGACTAGCTTCAAAGTTGACCGAAGCCAAATGTCAAGCATAGATTGATGTAATATGACACAATAAACCATGTGGAGAAGTTTGAGACCAACGAAGAGAGATTTGGTCCAAGAATCATCCAACTTAACCAAGTTCGTCCATTTTGGTCTTTCTTCGTTTCGACTAGCTTCAAAGTTGACCGAAGCCAAATGTCAAGCATAGATTGATGTAATATGACACAATAAACCATGTGGAGAAGTTTGAGACCAACGAAGAGAGATTTGGTCCAAGAATCATCCAACTTAACCAAGTTCGTCCATTTTGGTCTTTCTTTGTTTCGACTAGCTTCAAAGTTGACCGAAGCCAAATGTCAAGCATAGATTGATGTAATATGACACAATAAACCATGTGGAGAAGTTTGAGACCAACGAAGAGAGATTTGGTCCAAGAATCATCCAACTTAACCAAGTTCGTCCATTTTGGTCTTTCTTTGTTTCGACTAGCTTCAAAGTTGACCGAAGCCAAATGTCAAGCATAGATTGATGTAATATGACACAATAAACCATGTGGAGAAGTTTGAGACCAACGAAGAGAGATTTGGTCCAAGAATCATCCAACTTAACCAAGTTCGTCCATTTTGGTCTTTCTTCGTTTCGACTAGCTTCAAAGTTGACCGAAGCCAAATGTCAAGCATAGATTGATGTAATATGACACAATAAACCATGTGGAGAAGTTTGAGACCAACGAAGAGAGATTTGGTCCAAGAATCATCCAACTTAACCAAGTTCGTCCATTTTGGTCTTTCTTCGTTTCGACTAGCTTCAAAGTTGACCGAAGCCAAATGTCAAGCATAGATTGATGTAATATGACACAATAAACCATGTGGAGAAGTTTGAGACCAACGAAGAGAGATTTGGTCCAAGAATCATCCAACTTAACCAAGTTCGTCCATTTTGGTCTTTCTTCGTTTCGACTAGCTTCAAAGTTGACCGAAGCCAAATGTCAAGCATAGATTGATGTAATATGACACAATAAACCATGTGGAGAAGTTTGAGACCAACGAAGAGAGATTTGGTCCAAGAATCATCCAACTTAACCAAGTTCGTCCATTTTGGTCTTTCTTTGTTTCGACTAGCTTCAAAGTTGACCGAAGCCAAATGTCAAGCATAGATTGATGTAATATGACACAATAAACCATGTGGAGAAGTTTGAGACCAACGAAGAGAGATTTGGTCCAAGAATCATCCAACTTAACCAAGTTCGTCCATTTTGGTCTTTCTTCGTTTCGACTAGCTTCAAAGTTGACCGAAGCCAAATGTCAAGCATAGATTGATGTAATATGACACAATAAACCATGTGGAGAAGTTTGAGACCAACGAAGAGAGATTTGGTCCAAGAATCATCCAACTTAACCAAGTTCGTCCATTTTGGTCTTTCTTCGTTTCGACTAGCTTCAAAGTTGACCGAAGCCAAATGTCAAGCATAGATTGATGTAATATGACACAATAAACCATGTGGAGAAGTTTGAGACCAACGAAGAGAGATTTGGTCCAAGAATCATCCAACTTAACCAAGTTCGTCCATTTTGGTCTTTCTTCGTTTCGACTAGCTTCAAAGTTGACCGAAGCCAAATGTCAAGCATAGATTGATGTAATATGACACAATAAACCATGTGGAGAAGTTTGAGACCAACGAAGAGAGATTTGGTCCAAGAATCATCCAACTTAACCAAGTTCGTCCATTTTGGTCTTTCTTTGTTTCGACTAGCTTCAAAGTTGACCGAAGCCAAATGTCAAGCATAGATTGATGTAATATGACACAATAAACCATGTGGAGAAGTTTGAGACCAACGAAGAGAGATTTGGTCCAAGAATCATCCAACTTAACCAAGTTCGTCCATTTTGGTCTTTCTTTGTTTCGACTAGCTTCAAAGTTGACCGAAGCCAAATGTCAAGCATAGATTGATGTAATATGACACAATAAACCATGTGGAGAAGTTTGAGACCAACGAAGAGAGATTTGGTCCAAGAATCATCCAACTTAACCAAGTTCGTCCATTTTGGTCTTTCTTTGTTTCGACTAGCTTCAAAGTTGACCGAAGCCAAATGTCAAGCATAGATTGATGTAATATGACACAATAAACCATGTGGAGAAGTTTGAGACCAACGAAGAGAGATTTGGTCCAAGAATCATCCAACTTAACCAAGTTCGTCCATTTTGGTCTTTCTTCGTTTCGACTAGCTTCAAAGTTGACCGAAGCCAAATGTCAAGCATAGATTGATGTAATATGACACAATAAACCATGTGGAGAAGTTTGAGACCAACGAAGAGAGATTTGGTCCAAGAATCATCCAACTTAACCAAGTTCGTCCATTTTGGTCTTTCTTTGTTTCGACTAGCTTCAAAGTTGACCGAAGCCAAATGTCAAGCATAGATTGATGTAATATGACACAATAAACCATGTGGAGAAGTTTGAGACCAACGAAGAGAGATTTGGTCCAAGAATCATCCAACTTAACCAAGTTCGTCCATTTTGGTCTTTCTTTGTTTCGACTAGCTTCAAAGTTGACCGAAGCCAAATGTCAAGCATAGATTGATGTAATATGACACAATAAACCATGTGGAGAAGTTTGAGACCAACGAAGAGAGATTTGGTCCAAGAATCATCCAACTTAACCAAGTTCGTCCATTTTGGTCTTTCTTTGTTTCGACTAGCTTCAAAGTTGACCGAAGCCAAATGTCAAGCATAGATTGATGTAATATGACACAATAAACCATGTGGAGAAGTTTGAGACCAACGAAGAGAGATTTGGTCCAAGAATCATCCAACTTAACCAAGTTCGTCCATTTTGGTCTTTCTTCGTTTCGACTAGCTTCAAAGTTGACCGAAGCCAAATGTCAAGCATAGATTGATGTAATATGACACAATAAACCATGTGGAGAAGTTTGAGACCAACGAAGAGAGATTTGGTCCAAGAATCATCCAACTTAACCAAGTTCGTCCATTTTGGTCTTTCTTCGTTTCGACTAGCTTCAAAGTTGACCGAAGCCAAATGTCAAGCATAGATTGATGTAATATGACACAATAAACCATGTGGAGAAGTTTGAGACCAACGAAGAGAGATTTGGTCCAAGAATCATCCAACTTAACCAAGTTCGTCCATTTTGGTCTTTCTTCGTTTCGACTAGCTTCAAAGTTGACCGAAGCCAAATGTCAAGCATAGATTGATGTAATATGACACAATAAACCATGTGGAGAAGTTTGAGACCAACGAAGAGAGATTTGGTCCAAGAATCATCCAACTTAACCAAGTTCGTCCATTTTGGTCTTTCTTTGTTTCGACTAGCTTCAAAGTTGACCGAAGCCAAATGTCAAGCATAGATTGATGTAATATGACACAATAAACCATGTGGAGAAGTTTGAGACCAACGAAGAGAGATTTGGTCCAAGAATCATCCAACTTAACCAAGTTCGTCCATTTTGGTCTTTCTTCGTTTCGACTAGCTTCAAAGTTGACCGAAGCCAAATGTCAAGCATAGATTGATGTAATATGACACAATAAACCATGTGGAGAAGTTTGAGACCAACGAAGAGAGATTTGGTCCAAGAATCATCCAACTTAACCAAGTTCGTCCATTTTGGTCTTTCTTTGTTTCGACTAGCTTCAAAGTTGACCGAAGCCAAATGTCAAGCATAGATTGATGTAATATGACACAATAAACCATGTGGAGAAGTTTGAGACCAACGAAGAGAGATTTGGTCCAAGAATCATCCAACTTAACCAAGTTCGTCCATTTTGGTCTTTCTTCGTTTCGACTAGCTTCAAAGTTGACCGAAGCCAAATGTCAAGCATAGATTGATGTAATATGACACAATAAACCATGTGGAGAAGTTTGAGACCAACGAAGAGAGATTTGGTCCAAGAATCATCCAACTTAACCAAGTTCGTCCATTTTGGTCTTTCTTCGTTTCGACTAGCTTCAAAGTTGACCGAAGCCAAATGTCAAGCATAGATTGATGTAATATGACACAATAAACCATGTGGAGAAGTTTGAGACCAACGAAGAGAGATTTGGTCCAAGAATCATCCAACTTAACCAAGTTCGTCCATTTTGGTCTTTCTTTGTTTCGACTAGCTTCAAAGTTGACCGAAGCCAAATGTCAAGCATAGATTGATGTAATATGACACAATAAACCATGTGGAGAAGTTTGAGACCAACGAAGAGAGATTTGGTCCAAGAATCATCCAACTTAACCAAGTTCGTCCATTTTGGTCTTTCTTTGTTTCGACTAGCTTCAAAGTTGACCGAAGCCAAATGTCAAGCATAGATTGATGTAATATGACACAATAAACCATGTGGAGAAGTTTGAGACCAACGAAGAGAGATTTGGTCCAAGAATCATCCAACTTAACCAAGTTCGTCCATTTTGGTCTTTCTTCGTTTCGACTAGCTTCAAAGTTGACCGAAGCCAAATGTCAAGCATAGATTGATGTAATATGACACAATAAACCATGTGGAGAAGTTTGAGACCAACGAAGAGAGATTTGGTCCAAGAATCATCCAACTTAACCAAGTTCGTCCATTTTGGTCTTTCTTTGTTTCGACTAGCTTCAAAGTTGACCGAAGCCAAATGTCAAGCATAGATTGATGTAATATGACACAATAAACCATGTGGAGAAGTTTGAGACCAACGAAGAGAGATTTGGTCCAAGAATCATCCAACTTAACCAAGTTCGTCCATTTTGGTCTTTCTTTGTTTCGACTAGCTTCAAAGTTGACCGAAGCCAAATGTCAAGCATAGATTGATGTAATATGACACAATAAACCATGTGGAGAAGTTTGAGACCAACGAAGAGAGATTTGGTCCAAGAATCATCCAACTTAACCAAGTTCGTCCATTTTGGTCTTTCTTTGTTTCGACTAGCTTCAAAGTTGACCGAAGCCAAATGTTAGCATAGATTGATGTAATATGACACAATAAACCATGTGGAGAAGTTTGAGACCAACGAAGAGAGATTTGGTCCAAGAATCATCCAACTTAACCAAGTTCGTCCTTTTGGTCTTTCTGATGTAATATGACACAATAAACCATGTGGAGAAGTTTGAGACCAACGAAGAGAGATTTGGTCCAAGAATCATCCAACTTAACCAAGTTCGTCCATTTTGGTCTTTCTTTTTTCGACTAGCTTCAAAGTTGACCGAAGCCAAATGTCAAGCATAGATTGATGTAATATGACACAATAAACCATGTGGAGAAGTTTGAGACCAACGAAGAGAGATTTGGTCCAAGAATCATCCAACTTAACCAAGTTCGTCCATTTTGGTCTTTCTTTGTTTCGACTAGCTTCAAAGTTGACCGAAGCCAAATGTCAAGCAAAGATTGATGTAATATGACACAATAAACCATGTGGAGAAGTTTGAGACCAACGAAGAGAGATTTGGTCCAAGAATCATCCAACTTAACCAAGTTCGTCCATTTTGGTCTTTCTTTGTTTCGACTAGCTTCAAAGTTGACCGAAGCCAAATGTCAAGCAATAGATTGATGTAATATGACACAATAAACCATGTGGAGAAGTTTGAGACCAACGAAGAGAGATTTGGTCCAAGAATCATCCAACTTAACCAAGTTCGTCCATTTTGGTCTTTCTTTGTTTCGACTAGCTTCAAAGTTGACCGAAGCCAAATGTCAAGCATAGATTGATGTAATATGACACAATAAACATGTGTGGAGAAGTTTGAGACCAACGAAGAGAGATTTGGTCCAAGAATCATCCAACTTAACCAAGTTCGTCCATTTTGGTCTTTCTTCTTTCGACTAGCTTCAAAGTTGACCGAAGCCAAATGTCTTGCAAGCAAAGATTGATGTAATATGACACAATAAACCATGTGGAGAAGTTTGAGACCAACGAAGAGAGATTTGGTCCAAGAATCATCCAACTTAACCAAGTTCGTCCATTTTGGTCTTTCTTTGTTTCGACTAGCTTCAAAGTTGACCGAAGCCAAATGTCAAGCATAGATTGATGTAATATGACACAATAAACCATGTGGAGAAGTTTGAGACCAACGAAGAGAGATTTGGTCCAAGAATCATCCAACTTAACCAAGTTCGTCCATTTTGGTCTTTCTTGTTTCGACTAGCTTCAAAGTTGACCGAAGCCAAATGTCAAGCAAAGATTGATGTAATATGACACAATAAACCATGTGGAGAAGTTTGAGACCAACGAAGAGAGATTTGGTCCAAGAATCATCCAACTTACCAAGTTCGTCCATTTTGGTCTTTCTTCGTTTCGACTAGCTTCAAAGTTGACCGAAGCCAAATGTCAAGCATAGATTGATGTAATATGACACAATAAACCATGTGGAGAAGTTTGAGACCAACGAAGAGAGATTTGGTCCAAGAATCATCCAACTTAACCAAGTTCGTCCATTTTGGTCTTTCTTGTTTCGACTAGCTTCAAAGTTGACCGAAGCCAAATGTCAAGCATAGATTGATGTAATATGACACAATAAACCATGTGGAGAAGTTTGAGACCAACGAAGAGAGATTTGGTCCAAGAATCATCCAACTTAACCAAGTTCGTCCATTTTGGTCTTTCTTGTTTCGACTAGCTTCAAAGTGACCGAAGCCAAATGTCAAGCAAAGATTGATGTAATATGACACAATAAACCATGTGGAGAAGTTTGAGACCAACGAAGAGAGATTTGGTCCAAGAATCATCCAACTTACCAAGTTCGTCCATTTTGGTCTTTCTTGTTTCGACTAGCTTCAAAGTTGACCGAAGCCAAATGTCAAGCATAGATTGATGTAATATGACACAATAAACCATGTGGAGAAGTTTGAGACCAACGAAGAGAGATTTGGTCCAAGAATCATCCAACTTAACCAAGTTCGTCCATTTTGGTCTTTCTTTGTTTCGACTAGCTTCAAAGTTGACCGAAGCCAAATGTCAAGCATAGATTGATGTAATATGACACAATAAACCATGTGGAGAAGTTTGAGACCAACGAAGAGAGATTTGGTCCAAGAATCATCCAACTTACCAAGTTCGTCCATTTTGGTCTTTCTTGTTTCGACTAGCTTCAAAGTTGACCGAAGCCAAATGTCAAGCATAGATTGATGTAATATGACACAATAAACCATGTGGAGAAGTTTGAGACCAACGAAGAGAGATTTGGTCCAAGAATCATCCAACTTAACCAAGTTCGTCCATTTTGGTCTTTCTTTGTTTCGACTAGCTTCAAAGTTGACCGAAGCCAAATGTCAAGCATAGATTGATGTAATATGACACAATAAACCATGTGGAGAAGTTTGAGACCAACGAAGAGAGATTTGGTCCAAGAATCATCCAACTTAACCAAGTTCGTCCATTTTGGTCTTTCTTCGTTTCGACAAGCTTCAAAGTTGACGAAGCCAAATGTCAAGCATAGATTGATGTAATATGACACAATAAACCATGTGGAGAAGTTTGAGACCAACGAAGAGAGATTTGGTCCAAGAATCATCCAACTTAACCAAGTTCGTCCATTTTGGTCTTTCTTCGTTTCGACTAGCTTCAAAGTTGACCGAAGCCAAATGTCAAGCATAGATTGATGTAATATGACACAATAAACCATGTGGAGAAGTTTGAGACCAACGAAGAGAGATTTGGTCCAAGAATCATCCAACTTAACCAAGTTCGTCCATTTTGGTCTTTCTTGTTTCGACTAGCTTCAAAGTTGACCGAAGCCAAATGTCTGCATAGATTGATGTAATATGACACAATAAACCATGTGGAGAAGTTTGAGACAACGAAGAGAGATTTGGTCCAAGAATCATCCAACTTAACCAAGTTCGTCCATTTTGGTCTTTCTTGTTTCGACTAGCTTCAAAGTTGACCGAAGCAAATGTCAAGCAATAGATTGATGTAATATGACACAATAAACCATGTGGAGAAGTTTGAGACCAACGAAGAGAGATTTGGTCCAAGAATCATCCAACTTAACCAAGTTCGTCCATTTTGGTCTTTCTTCGTTTCGACTAGCTTCAAAGTTGACCGAAGCCAAATGTCAAGCAAGATTGATGTAATATGACACAATAAACCATGTGGAGAAGTTTGAGACCAACGAAGAGAGATTTGGTCCAAGAATCATCCAACTTAACAAGTTCGTCCATTTTGGTCTTTCTTTGTTTCGACTAGCTTCAAAGTTGACCGAAGCCAAATGTCAAGCAAAGATTGATGTAATATGACACAATAAACCATGTGGAGAAGTTTGAGACCAACGAAGAGAGATTTGGTCCAAGAATCATCCAACTTAACCAAGTTCGTCCATTTTGGTCTTTCTTCGTTTCGACTAGCTTCAAAGTTGACCGAAGCCAAATGTCAAGCATAGATTGATGTAATATGACACAATAAACCATGTGGAGAAGTTTGAGACCAACGAAGAGAGATTTGGTCCAAGAATCATCCAACTTAACCAAGTTCGTCCATTTTGGTCTTTCTTTGTTTCGACTAGCTTCAAAGTGACCGAAGCCAAATGTCTGCAAAGATTGATGTAATATGACACAATAAACCATGTGGAGAAGTTTGAGACCAACGAAGAGAGATTTGGTCCAAGAATCATCCAACTTAACCAAGTTCGTCCATTTTGGTCTTTCTTGTTTCGACTAGCTTCAAAGTTGACCGAAGCCAAATGTCAAGCATAGATTGATGTAATATGACACAATAAACCATGTGGAGAAGTTTGAGACCAACGAAGAGAGATTTGGTCCAAGAATCATCCAACTTACCAAGTTCGTCCATTTTGGTCTTTCTTGTTTCGACTAGCTTCAAAGTTGACCGAAGCCAAATGTCAAGCAAGATTGATGTAATATGACACAATAAACCATGTGGAGAAGTTTGAGACCAACGAAGAGAGATTTGGTCCAAGAATCATCCAACTTAACCAAGTTCGTCCATTTTGGTCTTTCTTTGTTTCGACTAGCTTCAAAAGTTGACCGAAGCCAAATGTCAAGCATAGATTGATGTAATATGACACAATAAACCATGTGGAGAAGTTTGAGACCAACGAAGAGAGATTTGGTCCAAGAATCATCCAACTTAACCAAGTTCGTCCATTTTGGTCTTTCTTGTTTCGACTAGCTTCAAAGTTGACCGAAGCCAAATGTCAAGCATAGATTGATGTAATATGACACAATAAACCATGTGGAGAAGTTTGAGACCAAACGAAGAGAGATTTGGTCCAAGAATCATCCAACTTAACCAAGTTCGTCCATTTTGGTCTTTCTTTGTTTCGACTAGCTTCAAAGTTGACCGAAGCCAAATGTCAAGCATAGATTGATGTAATATGACACAATAAACCATGTGGAGAAGTTTGAGACCAACGAAGAGAGATTTGGTCCAAGAATCATCCAACTTAACCAAGTTCGTCCATTTTGGTCTTTCTTCGTTTCGACTAGCTTCAAAGTTGACCGAAGCCAAATGTCAAGCATAGATTGATGTAATATGACACAATAAACCATGTGGAGAAGTTTGAGACCAAAGAGAGATTTGGTCCAAGAATCATCCAACTTAACCAAGTTCGTCCATTTTGGTCTTTCTTTGTTTCGACTAGCTTCAAAGTTGACCGAAGCCAAATGTCAAGCATAGATTGATGTAATATGACACAATAAACCATGTGGAGAAGTTTGAGACCAACGAAGAGAGATTTGGTCCAAGAATCATCCAACTTAACCAAGTTCGTCCATTTTGGTCTTTCTTGTTTCGACTAGCTTCAAAGTTGACCGAAGCCAAATGTCAAGCATAGATTGATGTAATATGACACAATAAACCATGTGGAGAAGTTTGAGACCAACGAAGAGAGATTTGGTCCAAGAATCATCCAACTTAACCAAGTTCGTCCATTTTGGTCTTTCTTTGTTTCGACTAGCTTCAAAGTTGACCGAAGCCAAATGTCAAGCATAGATTGATGTAATATGACACAATAAACCATGTGGAGAAGTTTGAGACCAACGAAGAGAGATTTGGTCCAAGAATCATCCAACTTAACAAGTTCGTCCATTTTGGTCTTTCTTCGTTTCGACAGCTTCAAAGTTGACCGAAGCCAAATGTCAAGCAAAGATTGATGTAATATGACACAATACCATGTGGAGAAGTTTGAGACCAACGAAGAGAGATTTGGTCCAAGAATCATCCAACTTAACCAAGTTCGTCCATTTTGGTCTTTCTTTGTTTCGACTAGCTTCAAAGTTGACCGAAGCCAAATGTCAAGCATAGATTGATGTAATATGACACAATAAACCATGTGGAGAAGTTTGAGACCAACGAAGAGAGATTTGGTCCAAGAATCATCCAACTTAACCAAGTTCGTCCATTTTGGTCTTTCTTCGTTTCGACTAGCTTCAAGTTGACCGAAGCCAAATGTCAAGCATAGATTGATGTAATATGACACAATAAACCATGTGGAGAAGTTTGAGACCAACAAAGAGAGATTTGGTCCAAGAATCATCCAACTTAACCAAGTTCGTCCATTTTGGTCTTTCTTCGTTTCGACTAGCTTCAAAGTTGACCGAAGCCAAATGTCAAGCATAGATTGATGTAATATGACACAATAAACCATGTGGAGAAGTTTGAGACCAACGAAGAGAGATTTGGTCCAAGAATCATCCAACTTACCAAGTTCGTCCATTTTGGTCTTTCTTGTTTCGACAAGCTTCAAAGTTGACCGAAGCCAAATGTCAAGCATAGATTGATGTAATATGACACAATAAACCATGTGGAGAAGTTTGAGACCAACGAAGAGAGATTTGGTCCAAGAATCATCCAACTTAACCAAGTTCGTCCATTTTGGTCTTTCTTGTTTCGACTAGCTTCAAAGTTGACCGAAGCCAAATGTCTTGCATAGATTGATGTAATATGACACAATAAACCATGTGGAGAAGTTTGAGACCAACGAAGAGAGATTTGGTCCAAGAATCATCCAACTTAACCAAGTTCGTCCATTTTGGTCTTTCTTCGTTTCGACTAGCTTCAAAGTTGACCGAAGCCAAATGTCAAGCATAGATTGATGTAATATGACACAATAAACCATGTGGAGAAGTTTGAGACCAACGAAGAGAGATTTGGTCCAAGAATCATCCACTTAACCAAGTTCGTCCATTTTGGTCTTTCTTGTTTCGACTAGCTTCAAAGTTGACCGAAGCCAAATGTCAAGCATAGATTGATGTAATATGACACAATAAACCATGTGGAGAAGTTTGAGACCAACGAAGAGAGATTTGGTCCAAGAATCATCCAACTTAACCAAGTTCGTCCATTTTGGTCTTTCTTGTTTCGACTAGCTTCAAAGTTGACCGAAGCCAAATGTCAAGCAAAGATTGATGTAATATGACACAATAAACCATGTGGAGAAGTTTGAGACCAACGAAGAGAGATTTGGTCCAAGAATCATCCAACTTAACCAAGTTCGTCCATTTTGGTCTTTCTTTTCGACTAGCTTCAAAGTTGACCGAAGCCAATTCAAGCATAGATTGATGTATGACACAATAAACCATGTGGAGAAGTTTGAGACCAACGAAGAGAGATTTGGTCCAAGAATCATCCAACTTAACCAAGTTCGTCCATTTTGGTCTTTTCTTTGTTTCGACTAGCTTCAAAGTTGACCGAAGCCAAATGTCAAGCAAAGATTGATGTAATATGACACAATAAACCATGTGGAGAAGTTTGAGACCAACGAAGAGAGATTTGGTCCAAGAATCATCCAACTTAACAAGTTCGTCCATTTTGGTCTTTCTTGTTTCGACTAGCTTCAAAGTTGACCGAAGCCAATGTCAAGCAAAGATTGATGTAATATGACAATAAACCATGTGGAGAAGTTTGAGACCAACGAAGAGAGATTTGGTCAAGAATCATCCAACTTAACCAAGTTCGTCCATTTTGGTCTTTCTTGTTTCGACTAGCTTCAAAGTTGACCGAAGCCAAATGTCAAGCATAGATTGATGTAATATGACACAATAAACCATGTGGAGAAGTTTGAGACCAACGAAGAGAGATTTGGTCCAAGAATCATCCAACTTAACCAAGTTCGTCCATTTTGGTCTTTCTTGTTTCGACTAGCTTCAAAGTTGACCGAAGCCAAATGTCAAGCATAGATTGATGTAATATGACACAATAAACATGTGGAGAAGTTTGAGACCAACGAAGAGAGATTTGGTCCAAGAATCATCCAACTTAACCAAGTTCGTCCATTTTGGTCTTTCTTTGTTTCGACTAGCTTCAAAGTTGACCGAAGCCAAATGTCAAGCATAGATTGATGTAATATGACACAATAAACCATGTGGAGAAGTTTGAGACCAACGAAGAGAGATTTGGTCCAAGAATCATCCAACTTACCAAGTTCGTCCATTTGGTCTTTCTTGTTTCGACAGCTTCAAAGTTGACCGAAGCCAAATGTCAAGCAAGATTGATGTAATATGACACAATAAACCATGTGGAGAAGTTTGAGACCAACGAAGAGAGATTTGGTCCAAGAATCATCCAACTTAACAAGTTCGTCCATTTTGGTCTTTCTTCGTTTCGACTAGCTTCAAAGTTGACCGAAGCAAATGTCAAGCATAGATTGATGTAATATGACACAATAAACCATGTGGAGAAGTTTGAGACCAACGAAGAGAGATTTGGTCCAAGAATCATCCAACTTAACCAAGTTCGTCCATTTTGGTCTTTCTTGTTTCGACAGCTTCAAAGTTGACCGAAGCCAAATGTCAAGCATAGATTGATGTAATATGACACAATAAACCATGTGGAGAAGTTTGAGACCAACGAAGAGAGATTTGGTCCAAGAATCATCCACTTAACCAAGTTCGTCCATTTTGGTCTTCCGTTTCGACTAGCTTCAAAGTTGACCGAAGCCAAATGTCTTGCAAAGATTGATATGTAATATGACACAATATGTGTGAGAGTGTGAGAGTTTGAGACACCGAAGAGAGAGATTTGGTCCAAGAATCATCCAACTTAACCAAGTTCGTCCATTTTGGTCTTTTTTCGACTAGCTTCAAAGTTGACCGAAGCCAAATGTCTTGCATAGATTGATGTAATATGACACAATAAACCATGTGGAGAAGTTTGAGACCAACGAAGAGAGATTTGGTCCAAGAATCATCCACTTAACCAAGTTCGTCCATTTTGGTCTTTCTTTGTTTCGACTAGCTTCAAAGTTGACCGAAGCAAATGTCAAGCATAGATTGATGTAATATGACACAATAAACCATGTGGAGAAGTTTGAGACCAACGAAGAGAGATTTGGTCCAAGAATCATCCAACTTAACCAAGTTCGTCCATTTTGGTCTTTCTTGTTTCGACTAGCTTCAAAGTTGACCGAAGCCAAATGTCAAGCAAAGATTGATGTAATATGACACAATAAACCATGTGGAGAAGTTTGAGACCAACGAAGAGAGATTTGGTCCAAGAATCATCCAACTTAACCAAGTTCGTCCATTTTGGTCTTTCTTGTTTCGACTAGCTTCAAAGTTGACCGAAGCCAAATGTCAAGCAAAGATTGATGTAATATGACACATAAACCATGTGGAGAAGTTTGAGACCAACGAAGAGAGATTTGGTCCAAGAATCATCCAACTTAACCAAGTTCGTCCATTTTGGTCTTTCTTCGTTTCGACAAGCTTCAAAGTTGACCGAAGCCAAATGTCAAGCATAGATTGATGTAATATGACACAATAAACCATGTGGAGAAGTTTGAGACCAACGAAGAGAGATTTGGTCCAAGAATCATCCAACTTAACCAAGTTCGTCCATTTTGGTCTTTCTTGGTTTCGACTAGCTTCAAAGTTGACCGAAGCCAAATGTCAAGCAAGATTGATGTAATATGACACAATAAACCATGTGGAGAAGTTTGAGACCAACGAAGAGAGATTTGGTCCAAGAATCATCCAACTTAACCAAGTTCGTCCATTTTGGTCTTTCTTGTTTCGACTAGCTTCAAAGTTGACCGAAGCCAAATGTCTTGCAAAGATTGATGTAATATGACACAATAAACCATGTGGAGAAGTTTGAGACCAACGAAGAGAGATTTGGTCCAAGAATCATCCAACTTAACCAAGTTCGTCCATTTTGGTCTTTCTTTGTTTCGACAAGCTTCAAAGTTGACCGAAGCCAAATGTCAAGCAAGATTGATGTAATATGACACAATAAACCATGTGGAGAAGTTTGAGACCAACGAAGAGAGATTTGGTCCAAGAATCATCCAACTTACCAAGTTCGTCCATTTTGGTCTTTCTTTGTTTCGACTAGCTTCAAAGTTGACCGAAGCCAAATGTCTTGCAAAGATTGATGTAATATGACACAATAAACCATGTGGAGAAGTTTGAGACCAACGAAGAGAGATTTGGTCCAAGAATCATCCAACTTAACCAAGTTCGTCCATTTTGGTCTTTCTTTGTTTCGACTAGCTTCAAAGTTGACCGAAGCCAAATGTCAAGCAAAGATTGATGTAATATGACACAATAAACCATGTGGAGAAGTTTGAGACCAACGAAGAGAGATTTGGTCCAAGAATCATCCAACTTAACCAAGTTCGTCCATTTTGGTCTTTCTTGTTTCGACAAGCTTCAAAGTGGACCGAAGCCAAATGTCAAGCATAGATTGATGTAATATGACACAATAAACCATGTGGAGAAGTTTGAGACCAACGAAGAGAGATTTGGTCCAAGAATCATCCAACTTAACCAAGTTCGTCCATTTTGGTCTTTCTTTGTTTCGACAAGCTTCAAAGTTGACGAAGCCAAATGTCAAGCAAAGATTGATGTAATATGACACAATAAACCATGTGGAGAAGTTTGAGACCAACGAAGAGAGATTTGGTCCAAGAATCATCCAACTTAACCAAGTTCGTCCATTTTGGTCTTTCTTTGTTTCGACAAGCTTCAAGTTGACCGAAGCCAATGTCAAGCATAGATTGATGTAATATGACACAATAAACCATGTGGAGAAGTTTGAGACCAACGAAGAGAGATTTGGTCCAAGAATCATCCAACTTAACCAAGTTCGTCCATTTTGGTCTTTCTTGTTTCGACAAGCTTCAAGTTGACCGAAGCCAAATGTCAAGCATAGATTGATGTAATATGACACAATAAACCATGTGGAGAAGTTTGAGACCAACGAAGAGAGATTTGGTCCAAGAATCATCCAACTTAACCAAGTTCGTCCATTTTGGTCTTTCTTTGTTTCGACTAGCTTCAAAGTTGACCGAAGCCAAATGTCAAGCAAAGATTGATGTAATATGACACAATAAACCATGTGGAGAAGTTTGAGACCAACGAAGAGAGATTTGGTCCAGAATCATCCAACTTAACAAGTTCGTCCATTTTGGTCTTTCTTGTTTCGACAAGCTTCAAAGTTGACCGAAGCCAAATGTCTTGCATAGATTGATGTAATATGACACAATAAACCATGTGGAGAAGTTTGAGACCAACGAAGAGAGATTTGGTCCAAGAATCATCCAACTTAACCAAGTTGTCCATTTTGGTCTTTCTTTGTTTCGACTAGCTTCAAAGTTGACCGAAGCCAAATGTCAAGCAAGATTGATGTAATATGACACAATAAACCATGTGGAGAAGTTTGAGACCAACGAAGAGAGATTTGTCCAAGAATCATCCACTTAACAAGTTCGTCCATTTTGGTCTTTCTTCTTTCGACAGCTTCAAAGTGACCGAAGCCAATTGTCAAGCATAGATTGATGTAATATGACACAATAAACCATGTGGAGAAGTTTGAGACCAACGAAGAGATTTGGTCCAAGAATCATCCAATTAACCAAGTTCGTCCATTTTGGTCTTTCTTTGTTTCGACAAGCTTCAAAGTTGACCGAAGCCAAATGTCAAGCATAGATTGATGTAATATGACACAATAAACCATGTGGAGAAGTTTGAGACCAACGAAGAGAGATTGGTCAAGAATCATCAACTTAACAAGTTCGTCCATTTTGGTCTTTCTTTGTTACGACAA